>JAEOAD010001520.1:0-78095 GCA_036365145.1 Orientallactaga sibirica
TTGCTTTCTTATGAGGAAGGTTTAGTGCAGCAACTTCAAACATTTCTAGTTAGCGTAATCTAAGAAGATGTACAAATTAGTAGTTTCGCTACATTTCTAAAGCAGTTGGTTTAGAAAACATACATCTTCATTGGCGAACAATGTGCTGTGTGAAATAAACTCGTTCGGTTCTAGGAATCAGTCGCTTTCCTATGGAGAAGGTTCAGTGCAGCAAGTTAAAACTTTTATACTTACTGTAATCTAACAAGATGTACAACTTAGTAGTTTCTCTTCCTTTCTAAAGGAGTTTGTTTAGAAAACATACATCTTCAGTTCCGAAAACTGTACTGGGTGAAATAAGGTTGTTCCGTTCTAGGAACCAGTTGCTTGCCTACGAAGAAGGTTTAGTTCAGCAACTTCAAACATTTCTAATTAGTGTAATCTAAGAAGATGTTCAAATTAGTACTTTCGCTTCATTTCTAAAGCAGTTGGTTTAGAAAACATACATCTTCATTTGCGAACACTGTTCTGTGTGAAATAAGCTAGTTTGGTTCTAGGAATCAGTTGCTTTCCTACGAAGAAGGTTTAGTGCAGCAACTTCAAACCTTCCTTGTTTGTGTAGTCTAACAAGATGTACAACTTACTAGTTTCACTTCATTTCTAAAGTAGTTTGTTTAGAAAAGAAACATCTTCATTGCCGAATACTGTACTGTGTGAAATAAGCTAGTTCGGTTCTAGGAATCAGTTGCTTTCCTAAGATGAAGGTTCAGTGCAGCTACTTCAAACGTTTCTAGTTAGTGTAATCTAACAAGATGTACAACTTATAAGTTTCAATTCATTTCTGAAGCAGTTTGGTTAGAAAACATACATCTTCATTGCCGAAAACTGTACTGTGTGAAATAAGTTAGTTCTGTTCTAGGAATCAGTTCCTTTCCTACGAAGACGGTTTAGTGCAGAAAGTGCAAACTTTTCCAGTTAATGTAATCTACCAAAATGTACAACTTAGTAGTTTCACTTCATTTCTAAAGCAGTTTGTAGAGAAAACATACATCTTCATTGCCGAAAACTGTACTGTATGAAATAAGTTAGTTCGGTTCTTGGAATCAGTTTCTTTCCTACGAAGAAGGTTTAGTGCAGCAAATTCAAACATTTCTAGTTAGTGTAATCTAAGAAGATGTACAAATTAGTAGTTTCGCTTCATTTCTAAAGCAGTCGGTTTAGAAAACGTACATCTTCATTGGCGAACACTGTTCTGTGTGAAATAAGCTAGTTTGGTCCTGGGAATCAGTTGCTTTCCTACGAAGAAGGCTTAGTGCACCAAGTTCAAACTTTTCTAGTTAGTGTAATCTAACAAGGAGTACAACTTATTAGTTTCAATTCATTTCTACAGCAGTTTGTTTAGAAAAAATACATCTTCATTGCCGAAAACTGTACTGTGTGAAATAAGTTAGTTCGGTTCTAGGAATCATTTGCTTTCCTACACAGACGGTTTAGTGCAGAAAGTTCAAACTTTTCTCGTTAATGAAATCTAACAAGATGTACAACTTAGTAGTTTCACTTCATTTCTAAACCAGTTTGTTTAGAAAACATACATCTTCATTTACGAAAACTGTACTGTGTGAAATAACCTAGTTCGGTTCTAGGAATCAGTTGCTTTCCTGCGAGGAAGGTTTAGTGCAGCAACTTCAAATTTTTGCAGTTAGTGTAATCTAAGAAGATGTAAAAATTAGTAGTTTCGCTTGATTTCTAAAGCAGTTGGTTTAGAAAACATACATCTTCATTGGCAATCACTGTGCTGTGTGAAATAAACTCGTTTGGTTCTAGGAATCAGTCGCTTTCCAACAAGAAGGTTCAGTGCAGCAAGTTAAAACTTTTATACTTACTGTAATCTAACAAGATGTACAACTCAGTAGTTTCACTTCATTTCTAAAGCAGTTTTTTTAGAAAACATACATCTTAATTGCCGAAAACTGTACTGTTTGAAATAAGTTCGTTCGGTTCTAGGAATCAGTTCCTTTCCTACGAAGATGGTTTAGTGCAGAAAGTGCAAACTTTTCCATTTAATGTAATCTACCGAGATGTACAACATAGTAGTTTCACTTCATTTCTAAAGCAGTTTGTTTTGAAAACATACATCTTCATTGGGGAAAACTGTACTGTGAAATAAGTTAGTTCAGTTCTAGGAATCAGTTGCGTTCCTACGAAGAAGGATTAGTGCAGCAACTTCAAACATATCTAGTTAGTGTAATCGAAGAAGGTGTACAAATTAGTAGTTTCGCTTCATTTCTGAAGCAGTTCGTTTAGAAAACATACACCTTCATTGGCAAACACTGTGCTGTGTGAAATAAGCTAGTTTGGTTCTAGAAATCAGGTGCTTTCCTACGAAGAAGCTTTAGTGCAGCAACTTCAAACCTTCCTTGTTTGTGTAGTCTAACAAGATATACAACTTACTACTTTCGCTTCGTTTCTAAAGTAGTTTGTTTAGAAAACAAACATCTTCATTACCGAACACTGTACTGTGTGAAATAAGCTAGTTCAGTTCTAGGAATCAGTTGTTTTCCTGCGAAGAAGGTTCAGTGCAGCAAGTTCAATCTTTTCCAGTTAGTGTAATCTAACAAGATGTACAACTTAGTAGTTTCACTTCATTTCTAAAGCAGTTTGTTTAGAAAACATACATCTTCATTTACGAAAACTATACTGTGTGAAATAAGCCAGTTCGTTTCTAGTAATCACTTGCTTTCCTACGAGGAAGGTTTAGTGCAGCAACTTCAAATATTTCTAGTTAGCGTAATCTAAGAAGATGTACAAATTAGTACCTTGGCTTCATTTCTAAAGCAGTTGGTTTAGAAAACATACATCTTCACTGGCGAACACTGGGCTGTGTGAAATAAGCTAGTTTGGTTCTAGGAATCAGTTGCTTTCCTACGAAGAAGGTTTAGTGCACCAACTTCAAACCTTACTTGTTTGTGTAGTCTAACAAGATGCACAACTTACTAGTTTCGCTTCACTTCTAAAGTAGTTTGTTTAGAAGACAAACACGTTCTTTGCCTAACTCTGTACTGTGTGAAATAAGCTAGTTCTGTTCTAGGATTCAGTTGCTTTCCTACGAAGAAGGTTTAGTGCAGCATGTTTAAACTTTTCTACTTAGTGTAATCTAACAAGATGTACAACTTAGTAGTTTCAATTCATTTCTACACCAGTTTGTTTAGAAAACATACATCTTCATTGCAGAAAACTGTACTGTGTGAAATAAGTTAGTTCGGTTCTAGGAATCAGTTCCTTTCCTACGAAGACGGTTTAGTGCAGAAAGTTCAAACTTTTCCAGTTAATGTAATCTACCAAGATGTACAACTTAGTAGTTTCACTTCATTTCTAAAGCAGTTTGTTTAGAAAACATACATCTTCATTGCACAAAACTTTACTGTGTGAAATAAGTTAGTTCGGTTCTAGGAATCAGTTGCTTTCTTACGAAGAAGGTTTATATCAGCAACTTCAAACATTTCTAGTTAGGGTAATATAAGAAGATGTACAAATTAGTAGTTTCGCTTCATTACTAAAGCAGTTGGTTTAGAAAACATACATCTTCACTGGCGAACACTGTGCTGTGTGAAATAAGCTAGTTTGGTTCTAGGAATCAGTTGCTGTCCTACAAAGAAGGTTTAGTGTAGCAACTTCAAACCTTCCTTCTTTGTGTAGTCTAACAGGATGTCCAACTTACTTGTTTCGCATCATTTCTAAAGTAGTTTGTTTAGAAAACAAACATCTTCATTGCCGAAAACTGTACTGTGTGAAATAAGTTAGTTCGGTTCTAGGATTCAGTTCCTTTCCTACAAAAACGGTTTAGTGCAGAATGTTCAAACTTTTCCAGTTAATGTAATCTACCAAGATGTACAATTTGTATTTTCACTTCATTTCTAAAGCAGTTTGTTTAGAAAACATACATCTTCCTTGTCGAAAACTGTACTGTGTGAAATAAGTTAGTTCGGTTCTAGGAATCAGTTCCTTTCCTACGAAGAAGGTTTAGTGCAGCAACCTCAAACCTTCCTTGTTTTTGTAGTCTAACAAGATGCACAACTTACTAGTTTCACTTCATTTCTAAAGTAGTTTGTTTAGAAAACAAACATCTTCATTTCCGAACACTGTACTATGTGAAATGAGCTAGTTCTTTCTAGGAATCAGTTGCTTTCCTAAGAAGAAGGTTCAGTTCAGCCACTTCAAACATTTCTAGTTAGTGTAATCTCAGAAGATGTACAACTTACTAGTTTCGCTTCATTTCTAAAGTAGTTTCTTTAGAAAACAAACATCTTCATTGCCGAACTCTGTACTGTGTGAAATAAGCTGGTTCTGTTCTAGGAATCAGTTCCTTTCCTACGAAGACGGTTTAGTGCAGAAAGTTCAACCTTTTCTAGTTAATGTAAGCTAACAAGATGTACAACTTAGTAGTTTCCCTTCATTTCTAAAGCAGTTTGTTTAGAAAACATACATCTTCATTGCCGAAAACTGTACTGTGGGAAATAAGCTAGTTCGGGTCTAGGAATCAGTTGCTTTACTACGAAGAAGGTTTAGTGCAGCAACTTCAAACCTTCCTTGTTTGTGTAGTCTAACAAGATGTACAACTTACTAGTTTCGCTTCATTTCTAAAGTAGTTTGATAAGAAAACAAACATATTCATTGCAGAACACTGTACTGTGTGAAATAAGCTAGTTCGGTTCTAGGAATCAGTTGCTTTCCTACGAAGAAGGTTCAGTGCAGCAAGTTCAAACTTTTCTAGTTAGTGTAATCTAACACGATATACAACTTAGTAGTTTCACTTCATTTCTAAAGCAGTTTGTTTAGAAAACATACATCTTCATGGCCGAAAACTGTACTGTATGAAATAAGGTCGTTCCGTTTTAGGAAGCAGTTGCTTTCCTACGAAGAAGGTTTAGTTCACCAACTTCAAACATTTCTAGTTAGTGTAATCTAAGAAGATGTACAAATTAGTAGTTTCGCTTCATTTCTAAAGCAGTTGGTTTAGAAAACATACATCTTCATTGTCGAACACTGTGCTGTGTGAAATAAGCTAGTTCGGTTCTAGGAATCAGTTGCTTTCCTACGAAGAAGGTTTAGTTCAGCAACTTCAAACATTTCTAGTTAGTGTATTCTAAGAAGATGTACAACTTACTAGTTGCGCTTCATTTCTAAAGTAGTTGGTTGAGAAAAGAAACATCTTCATTTCTGAACACTGTACTGTGTGAAAAAAGGTAGTTCGGTTCTAGGAATCAGTTGCTTTCCTACGAAGAAGGTTTAGTGCAGCAAGTTCAAACTTTTCTAGTTAGTGTAATTCTAACAAGATGTACAACTGAGTAGTTTCAATTCATTTCTACAGCAGTTTGTTTAGAAAACACAGATATTCATTGCCGAAAAGTGTATTGTGTGAAATAAGTTAGTTCGGTTATGGGAATCATTTCCTTTCCTACGAAGAAGGTTTAGTGCAGAAAGTTCAAACTTTTCCAGATAATGTAATCTACGAAGATGTACAACTTAATACTTTCACTTCATTTCTAAAGCAGTTTGCTTAGAAAACAAACATCTTCATTGCCGAACAGTGTACGGGGTGAAATAAGCTAATTCGGTTCTAGGAATCAGTTGCTTTCCTACGAAGAAGGTTCAGCGCAGCAACTTCAAACCTTCCTTGTTTGTGTAGTCTAACAAGAGGTACAACTTACTAGTTTCGCTTCATTGTAAAGTAGTTTGTTTAGAAAACAAACACCTTCATTGCCGAACTCTCTACTGTGTGAATTAAGCTAATTTGGTTCTAGGAATCAGTTGCTTTCCTAAGAAGAAGGTTTAGTGCAGCAAGTTCAAAATTTCTAGTTAGTGTAATCTAACAAGATGTAAAACTGAGTAGTTTCAATTCATTTCTACAACAGTTTGTTTATAAAACATACATCTTCATTGCCGAAAACTGTACTGTGTGAAATAAGTTAGTTAGTTTGTAGGAATCAGTTGCTTTCCTACGAAGACGGTTTAGTGCAGAAAGTTCAAACTTTTCCAGTTAATGTAATCTACGAAGATGTACAACTTAGTAGTTTCACTTCATTTCTAAAGCAGTTTGTTTAGAAAACATACATCTTCATTGACGAAAACTGTACTGTGTGAAATAAGGTTGTTCCATTCTAGGAATCAGTTGCTTTCCTACGAAGAAGGTTTAGTGCAGCAACTTCAAACATTTCTAGTTGGTGTAATTTAAGAAGATGTACAAATTAGTAGTTTCACTTCATTTATAAAGCAGTCGGTTTAGAAAACATACATCTTCATTGGCGAACAATGTGCTGTGTGAAATAAGCTAGTTTGGTTCTAGGAATCAGGTGCTTTCCTACGAAGAATGTTTAGTGCAGCAACTTCAAACCTTCCGTGTTTGTGCAGTCTAACAAGATATACAACTTACTAGTTTCGCTTCATTTCTAAACTAGTTTGTTTAGAAAACAAACATCTTCATTTCCGAACCCTGTACTGTGTGAAATAAGGTACTTCGGTTCTAGGAATCAGTTGATATCCTACGAAGAAGGTTCAGTGCAGCAAGTTCAAACTTTTCCAGTTAGTGTAATCTACCAAGATATATAACACAGTAGTTTCACTTCATTTCTAAAGCAGTTTGTTTAGAAAACACACATCTTCATTGCCGAAAACTGTACTGTGTGAAATAAGTTAGTACGGTTCTAGGAATCAGTTGCTTTCCTACGAAGACGGTTTAGTGCAGAAAGTTCAAACTTTTCTAGTTAATGTAATCTAACAAGATATACAACTTAGTAGTTTCACTTCATTTCTAAAGCAGTTTGTTTAGAAAACATACATCTTCATTTCCGAAAACTGTACTGTGTGAAATAAGGTAGTTCGGTTCTAGGAATCAGTTGCTGTCCTACGAGGAAGGTTTAGTGCAGCAACTTCAAACATTTCTATTTAGCGTAATCTAAGAAGATGTACAAATTAGAAGTTTCGCTTCATTTCTAAAGCAGTTGGTTTAGAAAACATACATCTTCATTGGCGAACACTGTGCTGTGGAAATAAGCTAGTTTGGTTCTAGGAATCAGTTGCTTTCCTAAGTAGAAGGTTTAGTGCAGCAACTTCAAACCTTCCTTGTTTGTGTAGTCTAACAAGATGTACAACTTACTCGTGTCGCTTCATTTCTAAAGTAGTTTGTTTAGAGAACAAACATCTTCATTGCCGAACACTGTACTGTGTGAAATAAGCTAGTTCGACTGTAGGAATCAGTTGCTTTCCTTCGAAGAAGTATCAGTGCAGCTACTTCAAACTTTTCTAGTTAGTGTAATCTAACAAGATGTACAACTTAGTAGTTTCACTTCATTTCTGAAGCAGTTTGTTTAGAAAACATACATCTCCATTGCCGAAAACTGTACTGTGTGAAATAAGTTAGTTCGGTTATAGGAATCAGTTCCTTTCCTACGAATACGGTTTAGTGCAGAAAGTTGAAATTTTCCAGTTAATGTAATCTACCAAGATGTACAACATAGTAGTTTAACTTCATTTCTAAAGCAGTTTGTATAGAAAACATACATCTTCATTGCCGAGAACTGTACTGTGTGAAATAAGTTAGTTCGGTTCTTGGAATCAGTTGCTTTCCTACGAAGAAGGTTTAGTGCAGCAACTTCAAACATTTATAGTTAGTGTAATCTAAGAAGATGTACAAATTAGTACTTTCGGTTCATTTCTAAAGCAGTTGGTATAGAAATCATACATATTCACTGGCTAACATTGTGCTGTGTGAAATAAGCTAGTTTGGTTCTAGGAATCAGTTGCTTTCCTACGTAGAAGGTTTAGTGAAGCAATTTCAAACATTTCTAGTTAGTGTAATCTAACAAGAACTACAACTTAGTAGTTTCAATTCATTTCTACAACAGTTTGTTTAGAAAAAATACATCTTCATTGCCGAAAACTGTACTGTGTGACATAAGTTAGTTCGGTTCTAGGAATCAGTTCCTTTCCTACGAAGACGGTTTAGTGCAGAAAGTTCAAACTTTTCCAGTTAATGTAATCTACCAATATCTACAACTTAGTAGTTTCACTTCATTTCTAAAGCAGTTTGTTTGGAAAACATACATCTTCATTGCCGAAAACTGTACTGTGTGAAATTAGTTAGTTCGGTTCTAGGAATCCGTTGGTTTCCTACAAAGAAGGTTTAGTGCAGCAACTTCGAAAATATCTAGTCAGTGTAATCTAAGAAGATGTACCAATTAGTAGTTTCGCTTCATTTCTAAAGCAGTTGGTTTAGAAAACATACACCTTCATTGGCAAACACTGTGCTCTGTGAAATAAGCTAGTTTGGTTCTAGGAATCAGCTGCTTTCCTACGAAGAAGGTTTAGTGCAGCAACTTCTCACCTTCCTAGTTTGTGTAGTCTAACAAGATATACAACTTACTAGTTTCGCTTCGTTTCTAAGGTAGTTTGTTTAGAAAACAAACATCTTCATTGCCGAACACTGTACTGTGTGAAATAAGCTAGTTCGGTTCTAGGAATCAGTTGCTTTCCTACAAAGAAGGTTCAGTGCAGCAAGTTCAAACTTTTCTAGTTAGTGTAATCTAACAAGATGTACAACTTAGTAGTTTCACTTCATTTCTAAAGCAGTTTGTTTAGAAAACATACATCTTCATTGCCGAAAATGTACTGTGTGAAACAAGGTAGTTCCTTTATAGGAATCAGTTGCTTTCCTATGAAGAAGGTTTAGTTCAGCAACTTCAAACATTTCTAGTTAGTGTAATCTAAGAAGATGCACAAATTAGTAGTTTCGCTTTATTTTTAAAGCATTAGGTTTAGAAAACATACATCTTCATTGGCGAACACTGTGCTGTGTGAAATAAGCTAGTTTGGTTCTAGGAATCAGTTGCTTTCCTACGAAGAAGGTTTAGTGCAGAAACTTCAAACCTTCCTTGTTTGTGTAGTCTAACAATATGTACAACTTACTAGTTTCGCTTCATTTCTAAAGTAGTTTGTTTAGAAAGCAAACATCTTCATTCCCGAACACTGTCCTGTGTGAAATAAGCTAGTTCGGTTCTAGGAATCAGTAGCTTTCCTACGAATAAGGTTCAGTGCAGCTACTTCAAACTTTCCTAGTTAGTGTAATCTAACAAGATGTACAACTTAGTAGTTTCACTTCATTTCTGAAGCAGTTTGTTTAGAAAACATACATCTTCATTGCCGAAAACTGTACTGTGTGAAATAACCTTGTTCGGTTCTAGGAATCAGTTCCTTTCCCACGAAGACGGTTTAGTGCAGGAAGTTCAAACTTTACCAGTTAATGTAATCTACCAAGATGTACAACTTAGTAGTTTCACTTCATTTATAAAGCAGTTTGTTTAGAAAACATACATCTTCATTGCCGAAAACTGTACTGTGTGAAAAAAGGTAGTTCAGTGCTAGAAATCAGTTGCTTTCCTACGAAGAAGGTTTAGTTCAGCAACTTCAAACATTTCTAGTTAGTGTAATCTAAGAAGATGTACAAATTAGTAGTTTTGCTTCATTTCTAAAGCAGTTGGTTTAGAAAACATACATCTTCATTGCCGAACACTGTGCTGTGTGAAATAAGCTAGTTTGGTTCTAGGAATCAGTTGCTTTCCTACGAAGAAGGTTTAGTGCAGCAACTTCAAACATTTCTAGTTAGTGTAATCTAAGAAGATGTACAAATTAGTAGTTTCGCTTCATTTCTAAAGCAGTTGGTTTAGAAAACATACATCTTCATTGCCGAACACTGTGCTGTGTGAAATAAGCTAGTTTGGTTCTAGGAATCAGTTGCTTTCCTACGAAGAAGGTTTAGTGCAGCAACTTCAAACCTTCCTTGTTTGTGTAGTCTAACAAGATGTACATCTTAGTAGTTTCGCTTCTTTGCTAAAGTAGTTCGTTTAGAAAACAAACACCTTCATTGCCGAACTCTCTACTGTGTGAAAAAGCTAGTTCGGTTTTAGTAATCGGTTGCTTTCCTACGAAGAAGGTTTAGTGCAGAAAGTTCAAACTTTTCTAGTTAGTGTAATCTAACAAGATGTACAACTGAGTAGTTTCAATTCATTTCTACACCGGTTTGTTTAGAAAACATATATCTTCCTTGCTGAAAAGTGTACTGTGTGAAATACGTTAGTTCGGTTGTAGGAATCAATTACTTTCCTACGAAGACGGTTTAGTGCAGAAAGTTCAAACTTTTCCAGTTAATGTAATCTACGAAGATACAAAACTTAGTAGTTTCACTTCATTTCTAAAGCAGTTTGTTTAGACAACAAACATCTTCATTTCCGAACAGTGTACTGTGTGAAATAACGTAGTTAGGTTCTAGGAATCAGTTGCTTTCCTACGAAGAAGGTTCAGTGCAGCAACTTCAAACTTTCCTTGTTTGTGTAGTCTAACAAGATGTACAACTTACTAGTTTTGCTTCATTGCTAAAGTAGTTTGTTTAGAAAACAAACACCTTCATTGCCGAACTCTCTACTGTGTGAATTAAGCTAATTTGGATTTAGGAAAACAGTTGCTTTCTTACGAAGAAGGTTTAGTGCAGCAAGTTCAAAATTTCTAGTTAGTGTAATCGAACAAGATGTACAAATTAGTAGTTTCGCTTCATTTCTAAAGCAGTTGGTTTAGAAAACATACATCTTCATTGGCGAACACTGTGCTGTGTGAAATAAGCTAGTTTGGTTCTAGGAATCAGTTGCTTTCCTATGAAGAAGGTTTAGTGCAGCAAGTTCAAATTTTCATAGTGTAATCTAACAAGAAGTACAACTTAGTAGTTTCAATTCATTTCTACAGCAGTTTGTTTAGAAAACATACATCTTCATTGCCGAAAACTGTACTGTGTGAAATAAGTTAGTTCGGTTCTAGGAGTCAGTTCCTTTCCTACGAAGACGGTTTAGTGCAGAAATTTCAAACTTTTCCAGTTAATATAATCTACCAAGATGTAAAACTTAGTAGTTTCACTTCATTTCTAAAGCAGTTTGTTTGGAAAACATACATCCTCATTGCCGAGAACTGTACTGTGTGAAATAAGTTAGTTCGGTTCTAGGAATCAGTTGCTTTCCTACGAGGAAGGTTTAGTGCAGCAACTTCAAACATTTCTATTTAGTGTAATCTAAGAAGATGTACAAATTAGTTGTTTAGCTTCATTTCTAAAGCAGTTGGTTTTGAAAACATACACCTTCATTGGCGAACACTGTGCTCTGTGAAATAAGCTAGTTTGGTTCTATGAATCAGGTGCTTTCCTACGAAGAAGGTTTAGTGCAGCAACTTCAAACCTTCCTTATTTGTGTAGACTAACAAGATATACTACTTACTAGTTTCGCTTCATTTCAAAAGTAGTTTGTTTAGAAAACAAACATCTTCATTTTCGAACACTGTACTGTGTGAAATAAGCCAGTTCAGTTCTAGGAATCAGTTGCTTTCCTGCGAAGAAGGTTCAGTGCAGCAAGTTCCAACTTTTCCAGTAAGTGTAATCTAACAAGATGTGCAACTTAGTAGTTTCACTTAATTTCTAAAGCAGTTTGTTTAGAAAACATACATCTTCATTGCTGAAAACTGTACTGTGTGATATAAGTTAGTTGGGTTCTAGGAATCAGTTGCTTTCCTACGAAGACGGTTTAGTGCAGAAAGTTCAAACTTTTCTAGTTAATGTAATCTAACAAGATGTACAACTTAGTAGTTTCACTTCATTTCTAAAGCAGTTTGTTTAGAAAACATACATGTTCATTTCTGAAAACTGTACTGTGTGAAATTACCTAGTTCGGTTGTAGGAATCAGTTGCTTTCCTACGAGGAAGGTTTAGTGCAGCAACTTCAAACATTTCTAGTTAGGGTAATCTAAGAAGATGTACAAATTAGTACTTTGGCTTCATTTCTAAAGCAGTTGGTTTAGAAAACATACATCTTCATTGGCGAACACTGTGCTGTGTGAAATAAACTCGTTCGGTTCTAGGAATCAGTCGCTTTCCTACGAAGAAGGTTCAGTGCAGCAAGTTAAAACTTTTATAGTTAGTGTAATCTAATAAGATGTACAACTTAGTAGTTTCAATTCATTTCTAAAGCAGTTTTTTTAGAACACATACATCTTCATTGCCGAAAACTGTACTGTGTGAAATAAGGTTTTTCCGTTCTAGGAATCAGTTGCTTTCCTACGAAGAAGGTTTAGTTCAGCAACTTCAAACATTTCTAGTTAGTGCAATCTAAGAAGATGTACAAATTAGTAGTTTCGCTTCATTTCTAAAGCAGTTGGTTTAGAAAACATACATCTTCATTGGCAAACACTGTGCTGTGTGAAATAAGCTAGTTTGGTTCTAGGAATCAGTTGCTTTCCTACGAAGAAGGTTTAGTGCAGCAACTTCAAACCTTCCTTGTTTGTGTAGTCTAACAAGATGTACAACTTACTAGTTTCCCTTCATTTCTAAAGTAGTTTGTTTAGAAAACAAACATCTTCATTGCCGAACACTGTACTGTGTGAAATAAGGTAGTTCGGTTCTAGGAATCAGTTGGTTTCCGACGAAGAAGGTTTAGTGCAGCAAGTTCAAACTTTTCTAGTTAGTGTAATCTAACAAGATATACAACTTAGTAGTTTCACTTCATTTCTAAAGCAGTTAGTTTAGAAAACATACATCTTCATTGCCAAAAACTGTACTGTGTGAAATAAGGTAGTTCTGTTCTAGGAATCAGTTGCTTTCCTACGTAGAAGGTTTAGTTCAGCAACTTCAAACATTTCTAGTTATTGTAATCTAAGAATATGTACAAATTAGGAGTTTCGCTTCATTTCTAAAGCAGTTGGTTTAGAAAATATACATCTTCATTGGCGAACACTGTGCTGTGTGCAATAAGCTAGTTTGGTTCTAGGAAGCAGTTGCTTTCCTACGAAGAAGGTTTAGTGCAGCAAGTTCAAACTTTTCTAGTCAGTGTAATCTAAAAAGAAGTACAACTTAGTAGTTTCAATTCATTTCTACAGCAGTTTGTTCAGAAAAAATACATCTTCATTGCTGAAAACTGTACTGTGGGAAATAAGTTAGTTCGGGTCTAGGAATCAGTTCCTTTCCTACGAAGACGGTTTAGTGCAGAAAGTTCAACCTTTGTTAGTTATTGTAATCTAACAAGATGTACAACTTAGTAGTTTCACTTCATTTCTAAAGCACTTTGTTTAGAAAACATACATCTTCATTGCCGAAAACTGTACTGTGTGAAATAAGGTAGTTCCGTTCTAGGAAACATTTGCTTTCCTACGAAGAAGGTTTAGTTCAGCAACTTCAAACATTTATAATTAGTGTAATCTAAGAAGATGTACAAATTAGTAGTTTCGCTTCATTTCTAAAGCAGTTGGTTTAGAAAACATACATCTTCATGGGCGAACACTGTGCTGTGTGAAATAAGCTTGTTTGGTTCTAGGAATCAGTTGCTTTCCTACGAAGAAGGTTTAGTGCAGCAACTTCAAACCTTCCTTGTTTGTGTAGTCTAACAAGATGTACAACTTACTAGTTTCGCTTCATTGCCAAAGTAGTTTGTTTAGAAAACAAACACCTTCATTTCCGAACTCTCTACTCTGTGAAATAAGCTAGTTCAGTTTTCGGAATCAGTTGCTTTCCTATGAAGAAGGTTCAGTGCAGCAAGTTCAAACTTTTCTAGTTAGTGTAATCTACCAAGATGTAAACCTTAGTAGTTTCACTTCATTTCTAAAGCAGGTTGTTTAGAAAACATACATCTTCATTGACCAAAACTGTACTGTGTGAAATAAGGTAGTTCCGTTCAAGGAATCAGTTGCATTCCTAGGAAGAAGGTTTAGTGCAGCAACTTCAAACATTTCTAGTTAGTGTAATCTAAGAAGATGTACAAATTAGTAGTTTCGCTTCATTTCAAAAGCAGTTGGTTTAGAAAACAAACATCCTCATTGGACAACACTGTGCTGTGTGAAATAAGCTAGTTTGGTTCTAGGAATCAGTTGCCTTCCAACGAAGAAGGTTTAGTTCAGCAACTTCAAACATTTCTAGTTAGTGTAATCTAAGAAGATGTACAAATTAGTAGTTTCACTTCATTTCTAAAGCAGGTTGTTTAGAAAACATACATCTTCATTGCCGAAGACTACGGTGTGAAATAAGTTTGTTCTGTTCTAGGAATCAGTTCCTTTCCCACGAAGACGGTTTAGCGCAGAAAGTTCAAACTTTTCCAGTTAATGTAATCTACCAAGATGTACAACGTAGTAGTTTCACTTCATTTCTAAAGCAGTTTGTAGAGAAAACATACATCTTCATTGCCGAAAACTGTACTGTATGAAATAAGTTCGTTCGGTTCTAGGAATCAGTTTCTTTCCTACGAAGAAGGTTTAGTGTAGCAACTTCAAACATTTCTAGTTAGTGTAATCTAAGAAGATGTACAAAGTAGTAGTTTCGCTTCATTTCTAAAGCAGTTGGTTTAGAAAACATACATCTTCATTGGCGAACACTGTGCTGTGTGAAATAGGCTAGTTTGGTTCTAGGAATCAGTTGCTTCCTACGAAGAAGGTTTAGTGCAGCAACTTCAAACCTTCCTTGTTTGTGTAGTCTAACAAGATGTACTACTTACTAGTTTCGCTTCATTTCTAAAGTAGTTTGTTTAGAAAACAAACACCTTCATTGCCGAACTCTGTACTGCGTGAAATAAGCTAGTTCTGTCCTAGGAATCAGTTGCTTTCCTATGAAGGTTTAGTGCAGCAAGTTGAAACTTTTCTAGTTAGTGTAATCAAACAAGATGTACAACTTAGTAGTTTCAATTCATTTCTAAAGCAGTTTGTTTAGAAAACATACATCTTCATTTACGAAAACTGTACTGTGTGAAATAAGTTAGTTCGGTTCTAGGAATCAGTTGCTTTCCTAAGAAGAAGGTTTAGTGCAGCAACTTCACACATTTCTAGTTAGTGTAATCTAAGAAGATGTACAAATTAGTAGTTTTGCTTCATTTCTAAAGCAGTTGGTTTAGAAAACATACATCTTCATTGGCTAACACTGTGCTGTGTGAAATAAGCTAGTTTGGTTCTATGAATCAGTTAGTTTCCTACGAAGAAGGTTTAGTGCAGCAACTTCAAACATTTCTAGTTAGTGTAATCTAAGAGTATGTACAAATTAGTAATTTCGCTTCATTTCTAAAGCAGTTGGTTTAGAAAACATACAACTTCTTTGGCGAACACTTTGCTGTGTGAAATAAGCTAGTTTGGTTCAAGGAATCAGTTGCTTTCCTACAAAGAAGGCTTAGTGCAGCAAGATAAAACTTTTCAAGTTAGTGTAATCTAACAAGAAGTACAACTTAGGAGTTTCAATTCATTTCTACAGCAGTTTGTTTATAAAACATACATCTTCATTGCTGAAAAGTGTACAGTGTGAAATAAATTAGTTCGGGTCGAGTAATCAGTTCCTTTCCTACGAAGACGGTTTACTGCAGAAAGTTGAAACTTTTCCAGTTAATGTAATCTACGACGATGTACAACTTAGTACTTTCACTTCATTTCTAAAGCAGTTTGTTTAGAAAACATACATCTTCATTGCCGAAAACTGTACTGTGTGAAATAAGTTAGTTCGTTTCCTGGAATCAGTTGCTTTCCTACGAAGAAGGTTTAGTGCAGCAGGTTCAAACATTTCTAGTTAGTGCAATCTACGAAGATATACAAATTAGTAGTTTCGCTTCATTTCTAAAGCACTTGGTTTAGAAAACATACATCTTTATTGGCGAACACTGTGCTGTGTGAAATAAGCTAGTTTGCTTCTAGGAGTCAGTGGCTTTCCTACGAAGAAGGTTTAGTGCAGCAAGTTCAAACATTTCTAGTTAGTGTAATCTAAGAAGATGTACAACTTTCTAGTTTCGCTTCATTTCTAAAGCAGTTGGTTTAGAAAACATACATCTTTATTGGCGAACACTGTGCTTTGTGAAATAAGGAGTTTGGTTCTAGAAATCAGTTGCTTTCCTACGAAGAAGTTTTAGTGCAGCAACTTAAACCTTCCTTGTTTGTGTACTCTAACAAGATGTACCACTTACTAGTTTCTCATCATTTCTAAAGTAGTTTGTTTAGAAAACAAACATCTTCATTGCCGAAAACTGTACTGTGTGAAATAAGCTAGTTCGGTTCTAGGAATCAGTTGCTTTCCTAAGAAGAAGGTTTAGTGCAGCAAGTTCAAACTTTTCTAGTTAGTGTAATCTAACAAGATGTACAACTTAGTAGTTTCACTTCATTTCTAAAGTAGTTTGTTTAGAAAACATACATCTTCATTGCCGAAAAGTGTACTGTGTGAAATAAGGTAGTTCCGTTCTGCGAATCAGTTGCTTTCCTAAGAGGAAGGTTTAGTGCAGCAACTTCAAACATTTCTGGTTAGTGTAATCTAAGAAGATGTACAAATTAGTAGTTTCGCTTCATTTCTAAAGCAGTTGGTTTAGAAAACATACATCTTCATTGGCGAACACTGTGTTCTGTGAAATAAGCTAGTTTGGTTGTAAGAATCAGTTGCTTTCCAAAAAAGAAGGTTCAGTGCAGCAACTTCAAACCTTCCTTGTTTGTGTAGTCTAACAAGATGTACAACTTACTAGTTTCGCTTCATTTCTAAAGCAGTTGGTTTAGAAAACATACAACTTCTTTGGCGAACACTGTGCTGTGTGAAATAAGCTAGTTTGGTTCTAGGAATCAGTTGCTTTCCTACGAAGAAGGTTTAGTGCACCAGGTTCAAACTTTTCTAGTTGGTGTAATCTAACAAGATGTACAACTTAGTAGTTTCACTTCATTTCTAAAGTACTTTCTTTAGAAAACATACATGTTCATTGCAGAAATCTGTACTGTGTGAAATCAGGTAGTTCCATTCTAGGAATCAGTTGCTTTCCTACGAAGAAGGTTTAGTTCAGCAACTTCAAACATTTCTAGTTAGTGTAATATAAGAAGATGTACAAATTAGTAGTTTCGCTTCATTTCTAAAGCAGTTGGTTTAGAAAACATACATCTTCATTGGCCAACACTGTGCTGTGTGAAATAAGGTAGTTTGGTTCTAGAAATCAGTTCCTTTCCTACGAAGACGGTTTAGTGCAGAAAGTTCAAACTTTTCCAGTTAATGTAATCTACGAAGATGTACAACTTAGTAGTTTCACTTCATTTCTAAAGCAGTTTGTTTAGAAATCATATATCTTCAATGCCGAACACTATACTGTGTGAAATAAGTTAGTTCGGTCCTAGGAATCACTTGCGCTCCTACGAAGAAGGTTCAGTGCAGCAACTTCAAACTTTTCTAGTTAGTGTAATCTAACACGATGTACAACTTAGTAAATTCACTTCATTTCTAAAGCAGTTTGTTTCTAAAACATACATCTTCATTGCCGAAAACTGTACTGTGTGAAATAAGCCAATTCGGTTCTAGGAATAAGTTGCTTTCCTACTAAGAAGGTTTAGTGCAGCAACTTCAAACATTTCTAGTTAGTGTAATCTAGAAGATGTACAAATTTGTAGTTTCACTTCATTTCTAAAGCAGTTGGTTTAGAAAAAATACATCTTCATTGGCGAACACTCTGCTGTGTGAAATAAGATAGTTTGGTTCTAGGAATCAGTTGCTATCCTACGAAGAAGGTTTAGTGAAGCAAGTTCAAACTTTTCTAGTTAGTGTAATCTAACAAGAAGTACAACTTAGTAGTTTCAAGTCATTTCTACAGCAGTTTGTTTAGAAAACATACATCTTCATTGCCGAAAACTGTACAGTGTGAAATAAATTAGTTAGGTTCTAGAAATCAGTTCCTTTCCTACGAAGACGGTTTAGTGCAGAAAGTTCAAACTTTTCCAGTTAATGTAATCTACGAAGATGTACAACTTAGTAGTTTCACTTCATTTCTAAAGCACTTTCTTTAGAAAACATACATCTTCATTGCCGAGAACTGTAACGTGTGAAATAAGGTAGTACCGTTCTAGGAATCAGGTGCTTTCCTTGGAAGAAGGTTTATTGCAGCAACTTCAAACATTTCTAGTTAGTGTAATCTACGAAGATGTACAAATTAGTAGTTTCGCTTCATTTCTAAAGCAGTTGCTTTAGAAAACATACATCTTCATTGGCGAACACTGTGCTGTGTGAAATAAGCTAGTTTGGTTCTAGGAATCAGTTGCTTTCCTACGAAGAAGGTTTACTGCAGCAACTTCAAACATTTCTAGTTAGTGTAATCGAAGAAGATGTACAAATTAGTAGTTTCTCTTCATTTCTAAAGCAGTTGGTTTAGAAAACATACATCTTCATTGGCGAACACTGTGCTGTGTGAAATAAGTTAGTTTGTTTCTAGAAATCAGTTGCTTTCCTACGAAAAAGTTTTAGTTCAGCAACTTCAAACCCTCCTTGTTTGTGTAGTCTAACACGATGTACAAGTTACTAGTTTTGCTTCATTTCTAAAGTAGTTTGTTTAGAAAAGAAACATCTTCATTGCCGAACACTGTACTGTGTGAAATAAGCTAGTTCGGTTCTAGGAATCAGTTGCTTTCCTAAGAAGAAGGTTTAGTGCAGCACGTTCAAACTTTTCTATTTAGTGTAATCTAATAAGACGTACAACTTAGTAGTTTCACTTCATTTCTAAAGCACTTTCTTTAGAAAACATACGTCTTCATTGCCGAAAACTGTAACGTGTGAAATAAGGTAGTACCGTTCTAGGAATCAGTTGCTTTCCTACGAAGAAGGTTTAGTACAGCAACTTCAAACATTTCTAGTTAATGTAATCTAAGAAGATGTACAAATTAGTAATTTCGCTTCATTCCTAAAGCAGTTTGTTTAGAAAACATACATCTTCATTGGCGAACACTGTGCTTTGTGAAATAAGCTAGTTTGGTTCTAGGAAGCAGTTGCTTTCCTACGAAGAAGGTTTAGTGCAGCAATTTCAAACCTTCCTTGTTTGTGTAGTCTAACAAGATGTACAACTTACTAGTTTCGCCTCATTTCTAAAGTAGTTTGTTTAGAAAACAAACATCTTCATTGGCGAACACTGTACTGTGTGAAATAAGCTAGTTCGCTTCTAAGAATCAGTAGCTTTACTACGAAGAAGGTTTAGTGCAGCAAGTTCAAACATTTCTAGTTAGTGTAATCTAAGAAGATGTACAACTTAGTAGATTCAATTCATTTCAAAACAGTTTGTTTAGAAAACATACATCTTCATTGCCAAAAACTGTACTGTGTGAAATAAGGTACTTCTGTTCTAGGAATCAGTTGCTTTCCTACGAAGAAGGTTTAGATCAGCAACTTCAAACAATTCTAGTTAGTGTAATCTAAGAAGGTGTACAAATTAGTAGTTTCGCTTCATTTCTAAACCAGTTGGTTTAGAAAACATACATCTTCATTGGCGAACACTGTGCTGTGTGAAATAAGCTAGTTTGGTTCTAGGAATCAGTTGCTTTCCTACCAAGAAGGTTTAGGGCAGCAAGTTCAAGCTTTTCTAGTTAGTGTAATATAACAAGAAGTACAACTTAGTAGTTTCAAGTCATTTCTACAACAGTTTGTTTAGAAAACATACATCTTCATTGCCGAAAACTGTACAGTGTGAAATAAATTAGTTAGGTTCTAGAAATCAGTTCCTTTCCTACGAAGACGGTTTAGTGCAGAAAGTTCAAACTTTTCCAGTTAATGTAATCTACGAAGATGTACAACTTAGTAGTTTCACTTCATTTCTAAAGCAGTTTGTTTAGAAAACATACATCTTCATTGCCGAAAACTTTACTGTGTGAAATAAGTTAGTTCGGTTCTAGGAATCAGTTTCTTTCCTACGAAGAAGGTTTATTGAAGCAACTTCAAACATTTCTAGTTAGTGTAATCTACGAAGATGTACAAATTAGTAGTTTCGCTTCATTTTTAAAGCAGTTTGTTTAGAAAAGAAACATCTTCATTGCCGAACACTGTACTGTGTGAAATAAGCTAGTTCGGTTCTAGGAATCAGTTGCATTCCTAAGAAGAAGGTTTAGTGCAGCACGTTCAAACTTTTCTATTTAGTGTAATCTAACAAGATGTACAACTTAGTAGTTTCACTTCATTTCTAAAGCACTTTCTTTAGAAAACATACATCTTCATTGCCGAAAACTGTAACGTGTGAAATAAGGTAGTTCGGTTCTAGGAATCAGTAGCTTTCCTACGAAGAAGGTTTCGTCCAGCAACTTCAAACCTTCCTTGTTTGTGTAGTCTAAGAAGATGTACAACTTACTAGTTTCGCTTAATTTCTAAAGTAGTTCGTTTAGAAAACAAATATCTTCACTGTTTCTGTGTGAAATAAGCTAGTTCGTTTCTAGGAATCAGTTGCTTTCCTACGAAAAAGGTTTAGTGCAGCAAGTTCAAACTTTTCTAGTTAGTGTAATACAATAAGATGTTCAACTTACTAAATTCGCTTCATATCTAACGTAGTTTGTTTCAAAAACAAACATCTTCATTGCTGAACACTGTACTGTGTGAAATAAGCGAGTTTGGTTCTAGGAACCAGTTGCTTTCCTAAGAAGAAGGTTTAGTGCAGCAACTTCAAACCTTCCTTGTTTGTGTAGTCTGACAAGATGTACAACTTACTAGTTCCGCTTCCTTTCTAAAGTAGTTTGTTTAGAAAACAAACATCTTCATTCCCGAACACTGTCCTCTGTGAAATAAGCTAGTTCGTTTCTAGGAATCAGTTGCTTTCCTACGAGGAAGGTTTAGTGCAGCAAGTTCAAACTTTTCTAGTTAGTGTAATCTAACAAGATGTACAACTTGGTAGTTTCACTTCATTTCTAAAGCAGTTTGTTTAGAAAACATACATCTTCATTGCCGAAAACTGTACTGTGTGAAATAAGTTAGTTTGGTTCTAGGAATCAGTTGCTTTCCTACGTAGAAGGTTTAGTGCAGCAACTTCAAACATTTCTAGTTAGTGTAATCTAAGAAGATGTACAAATTAATAATTTCGCTTCATTTCTAAAGCAGTTGGTTTAGAAAACATACATCTTCATTGGGAAACACTGTGCTGTGTGAGATATGGGAGATTTGTTCTAGGAATCAGTTGCTTTCCTATGAAGAAGGTTTAGTGCAGCAACTTCAAACCTTCCTTGTTTGTGTTACCTAACAAGATGTACAACTTAGTAGTTTCGCTTCATTTTTAAAGTAGTTTGTTTAGAAAACAAACATCTTCATTGCCGAACACTGTACTGTGTGAAATAAGTTAGTTCTGTTCTAGGAATCAGTTGCTTTCCTACGAAGAAGGTTTAGTGCAGCAACTTCAAACCTTCCTTGTTTCTGGAGTCTAACAAGATATTCAACTTACTAGTTTCGCTTCATTTCTAAAGTAGTTTGTTTAGAAAACAAACATCTTCATTGTCGAACATTGTGCTGTGTGAAATAAGCTAGTTCGTTTCTAGGAATCAGTTGCTTTCCTACGAAGAAGGTTTAGTGCAGCAACTTCAAACCTTCCTTGTTTGTGTAGCCTAACAAGATATACAACTTACTAGTTTCGCTTCATTTCTAAAGTAGTTTGTTTAGAACACAAACATCTTCATTGCCGAACAATGTCCTATGTGAAATAAGCTAGTTCGTTTCTAGGAATCAGTTGCTTTCCTACGAAGAAGGTTTAGTGCAGCAAGTTCAAACTTTTCTAGTTAGTGTAATCTAACAAGATGTACAACTTGGTAGTTTCACTTCATTTCTAAAGCAGTTTGTTTATAAAACATACATCTTCATTGCCCAAAACTGTACTGTGTGAAATAAGTTAGTTCGGTTCTAGGAATCAGTCGCTTTCCTACGAAGAAGGTTTAGTGCAGCAACTTCAAACATTTCTACTTCGTGTAATCTAAGAAGATATACAAATTAGTACTTTCGCTTCACATCTAAAGCGGTTTGTTTACAAAACATACATCTTCATTGGCAAACACTCTGCTGTGTAAGATATGCGAGTTTGGTTCTAGGAATAAGTTGCTTTCCTACGAAGAAGGTTCAGTGCAGCAAGTTCAAACTTTTCTAGTTAGGGTAATCTAACAAGATGTACAACTTAGTAGTTTCACTTCATTTCTAAAGCAGTTTGTTTAGAAAACATACAACTTCATTGCCGAAAACTGTACTGTGTGAAATAAGTTAGTTCGGTTCTTTGAATCAGTGCCTTTCCTACGAAGAAGGTTTAGTGCAGCAACTTCAAACATTTCTAGTTAGTGTAATCTAAGAAGATGTACAAATTAGTAGTTTCGCTTCATTTCTAAAGCAGTCGGTTTAGAAAACATACATCTTCATTTGGAAACACTGTGCTGTGTGAGATATGGGAGTTTCGTTCTAGGAATCAGTTGCTTTCCTACGAAGAAGGTTTAGTGCAGCAACTTCAAACCTTTCTTGTTTGTGTAGTCTAACAAGATGTACAACTTACTAGTTTTGCTTCATTTCTAAAGTAGTTTGTTCAGAAAACAAACATCATCATTGCCGAACACTATACTGTGTGAAATAAGCTAGTTCGGTTCTAGGAATCAGTTCCTTTCGTACGAAGATGGTTTAGTGCAAGTTAAAACTTTTCTAATCAGTTAATGCTAACAAGATGTACGACTTAGTAAATTCACTTAATTTCTAAAGCAGTTTGTTTAGAAAACATACATCTTCATTTCCGAAAACTGTACTGTGTGAAATAAGTTAGTTCGGTTCTAGGAATCAGTACCTTTCCTACGAAGAAGGTTTCGTCCAGCAACTTCAAATCTTCCTTGTTTGTGTAGTCTAAGAAGATGTACAACTTACTAGTTTCGCTTCATGTCTAAAGCAGTTTGTTTAGAAAACAAACATCTTCATTGCCGAACACTGTTTCTGTGTGAAATAAGCTAGTTCGTTTATGGAAATCAGTTGCTTTCAAACGAAGAAGGTTTAGTGCAGCAAGTTCAAAGTTTTCTAGTTAGTGTAATATAACAAGATGTACAACTTACCAAATTCGCTTCATATCTAAGGTAGTTTGTTTCAAAAACAAACATCTTCATTGCTGAACACTGTACTGTGTGAAATAAGCTAGTTCGGTTCGGGGAATCAGTTGCTTTCCTATGAAGAAGGTTTAGTGCAGCCACTTCTAACATTCCTTGTTTGTGTAGTCTGACAAGATGTACAACTTACTAGTTTCGCTTCATTTCTATAGTAGTTTGTTTAGAAAACAAACATCTTCATTGGCGAACACTGTACTGTGTGAAATAAGCTAGTTCGTTTCTAGGAATCAGTTGCTTTCCTACGAAGAAGGTTTAGTGCAGCAGGTTCAAACTTTTCTAGTTAGTGTAATCGAACAAGATGTACAACTTGGTAGTTTCACTTCATTTCTAAAGCAGTTTGTTTATAAAACATACATCTTCATTGCCCAAAACTGTACTGTGTGAAATAAGTTAGTTCGGTTCTAGGAATCAGTCGCTTTCCTACGAAGAAGGTTTAGTGCAGCAACTTCAAACATTTCTACTTCGTGTAATCTAAGAAGATATACAAATTAGTACTTTCGCTTCACATCTAAAGCGGTTTGTTTACAAAACATACATCTTCATTGGCAAACACTCTGCTGTGTAAGATATGCGAGTTTGGTTCTAGGAATAAGTTGCTTTCCTACGAAGAAGGTTCAGTGCAGCAAGTTCAAACTTTTCTAGTTAGGGTAATCTAACAAGATGTACAACTTAGTAGTTTCACTTCATTTCTAAAGCAGTTTGTTTAGAAAACATACAACTTCATTGCCGAAAAATGTACTGTGTGAAATAAGTTAGTTCGGTTGTTTGAATCAGTGCCTTTCCTACGAAGAAGGTTTAGTGCAGCAACTTCAAACATTTCTCGTTAGTGTAATCTAAGAAGATGTACAACTTACTAGTTTCGCTTCATTTCTATATTAGTTTGTTTAGAAAACAAACATCTTCATTGCCGAACTCTGTATACTGTGAAATAAGCTAGTTCTGTTCTAGGAATCAGTTGCGTTCTTACAAAGAAGGTTTAGTTTAGCAAGTTCAAACTTTTCTAGTTATTGTAATCTAACAAGATGTACAACTTAGTAGTCTCGCTTCATTTCTACAGTAGTTGGTTTAGAAAACATACATCTTCACTGGCGAACACTGTGTTGTGTGAAATAAGCTTGTTCGGTTCTAGGATTCAGTTGCTTTCCCTCTGAAGAAGGCCTAGTTCAGCAACTTCAAACATTTCTAGTTAGTGTAATCTAAGAAGATGTAGAAATTAGCAGTTTCGCTTCATTTCTAAAGCAGTTGGTTTAGAAAACATACATCTTCATTGGCAAACACTGTGTTGTGTGAAGTAAGCTAGTTTGGTTCTAGGAATCAGTTGCTTTCTTACGAAGAAGGTTTAGTGCAGCAAATTCAAACATTTCTTGCTAGTGTAATCAAAGAAGATGTACAACTTACTAGTTTCGCTTCATTTCTAAAGGAATTTGTTTAGAAAACAAACATCTTCATTGCTGAACTCTGTATTGTGTGAAATAAGCTAGTTCTGTTCTAGGAATCAGTTGCTTTTCTACGAAGAAGGTTTGTGCAGCAAGTTCAAACTTTTCTAGTTAGTTTAATCTAACAAGATGTACAACTTAGTAGTTTTAATTCATTTCTACAGCAGTTTGTTTAGAAAACATACATTTCTATTGGCGAAAACTGTACTGTGTGAAATAAGTTAGTTCGGTTCTAGAAATCAGTTGCTTTCCTACGAAGACGGTTTAGTGCAGAAAGTTCAAACATTGATAGTTAGTGTAATCTAAGAAGATGTACAAATTAGTAGTTTCGCTTCATTTCTAAGGCAGTTTCTTTAGAAAACATACATCATCATTTCCAAAAACTGTATTGTGTGAAATAAGTTAGTTCGGTTCTAGGAATCAGTTGCTTTCCTACTGAAGAAGCTTTAGTGCAGCAACTTCAAACACTTCTAGTTAGTGTTATCTAAGAAGATGTACAAATTAGTAGTTTCGCTTCATTTCTAAAGCAGTTGGTTTAGAAAACATACATCTTCATTGCCAAAACTGTGCTGTGGGAAATAAGCTAGTTCGGTTCTAGGAATCAGGTGCTTCCTACGAAGAAGGTTTAGTGCAGCAAGTTCAAACTTTTCTATTTAGTGTAATCTAACAAGAAGTACAACTTAGTAGTTTCAATTCATTTCTACAGCAGTTTGTTTAGAAAACATACATCTTCATTGCGTAAAAACTGTACTGTGTGAAATAAGTTAGTTCGGTTCTAGGAATCAGTTGCTTTCCTACGAAGAAGGTTTAGTGCAGCAACGTAAACATTTCTAGTTAGTGTAATCTAAGAAGATGTACAAATTAGTAGTTTGGCTTCATTTCTAAAGCAGTTGGTTTAGAAAACATACATCTTCCTTGGCGAACACTGTGCTGTGTGAAATAAGCTAGTTTGGTTCTAGAAATCAGTTGCTTTTTCCTCTGAAGAAGTTTTAGTGCAGCAACTTCAAACCTTCCTTGTTTGTGTAGTCTAACAAGATGTACAACTTAGTAGTTTCACTTCATTTCTAAAGTAGTTTGTTTAGAAAACAAACATCTTCATTGCCGAAAACTGTACTGTGTAAAATAAGTTAGTTCAGTTCTAGGAATCAGTTGCTTTCCTACGAAGAAGGTTTAGTGCAGCAACTTCAAACATTTCTAGTTCGTGTATTCTAAGAAGATGTACAAATTACTAGTTTTGCTTAATTTCTCAAGCAGTTAGTTTAGAAAACATACATCTTCATTGGCGAACACTGTGCTGCGTGAAATAAGCTAGTTTGGTTCTAGGAATCAGTTGCTTTCCTACGAAGAAGGTTTAGTGCAGCAAATTCAAACCTTCCTTGTTTGTGTAGTCTAACAAGATGCACAACTTACTAGTTTCGCTTCTTTTCTAAAGTAGTTTGTTTAGAAAACAAACACCTTAATTGCCGAACTCTGTACTGTGTGAAATAAGCTATTTCTGTTCTAGGAATCAGTTGCTATCCTACGAAGAAGGTTTAGTGCAGCATGTTCAAATTTTTCTAGTTAGTGTAATCTAACAATATGTACAACTTAGTAGTTTCAATTCATTTCTACACCAGTTTGTTTAGAAAACATATATCTTCATTGCTGAAAACTGTACTGTGTGAAATAAGTTAGTTCGGTTCTAGGAATCAGTTCCTTTCCTACGAAGATGGTTTAGTGCCGAAAGTTCAAACTTTTCCAGTTAATGTAATCTACCAAGATGTACAACTTAGTAGTTTCACTTCATTTCTAAAGCAGTTTGTTAGAAAACATACATCTTCATTGCCGAAATCTGTACTGTGTGAAATAAGTTAGTTCGGTTCTAGGAATCAGTTACTTTCCTACGAAGAAGGTTTATTTCAGCAACTTCAAACATTTCTAGTTAGTGTAATCTAAGAAGATGTACAAATTATTAGTTTCGCTTCATTACTAATGCAGTTGGTTTAGAAAACATACATCTTCACTGGCGAACACTGTGCTGTGTGAAATAAGCTAGTTTGGTTCTAGGAATCATTTGCTTTCCTACAAAAAAGGCTTAGTGCAGCAACTTCAAACCTTCCTTGTTTGTGTAGTCTAACAAGATATACAACTTACTAGTTTCCCTTCATTTCTATAGTAGTTTGTTTAGAAAGGAAACATCTTCATTGCCGAATACTGTACTGTGTGAAATAAACTCGTTCGGTTCTAGGAATCAGTCGCTTTCCTACGAAGAAGGTTCAGTGTAGCAAGTTAAAACTTTTATAGTTAGTGTAACCTAACAAGATGTACATCTTACTAGTTTCAGTTCACTTCTAAAGCAGTTTGTTTAGAAAACATACATCTTCATTGCCGAAAACTGTACTGTGTGAAATAAGTTAGTTCGGTTCTAGGAATCAGGTGCTTTCCTACTAAGAAGATTTAGTGCAGCCACTTCAAACATTTCTATTTAGTGTAATCTAAGACGATATAAAACTTACTAGTTTCGCTTCATTTCTAAAGTAGTTTGTTTAGAAAAAAAACATCTTCATTGCCGAACACTGTATTGTGTGAAATAAGCTAGTTCGGTTCTAGGAATCAGTTGCTTTTCTACGAAGAAGGTTCAGTGCAGCAAGTTCAAACTTTTCTACTTAGTGTAATCTAACAAGATGTACAACTTAGTATATTCACTTCATTTCTAAAGCAGTTTGTTTAGAAAACATACATCTTCATTGCCGTAAAGTGTACTGTGTTAAATAAGTTAGTTCGGTTCTAGGAATCAGTTGCTTTCTTACGATGTAGGTTTAGTGCAGCAACTTCAAACATTTCTAGTTAGTGTAATCTAAGAAGATGTACAAATTAGTAGTTTTGTTTCATTTCTAAAGCAGTTGTTTTAGAAAACATACATCTTCATTGGCTTAACACTGTGCTGTGTGAAATAAGCTAGTTTGGTTCTAGGAATAAGGTGTTTTCCTACGAAGAAGGTTTAGTGCAGCAACTTCAAACATTCCCTGTTTGTGTAGTCTTACAAGATGTACAACTTGCTAGTTTCGCTTCATTTCTAAAGTAGTTTGTTTAGAAAACAAACATCTTCATTGCCGAACACTGTACTGTGTGAAATAAGCTAGTTCGGTTCTAGGAATCAGTTGCTTTCCTAAGAAGAAGGTTCAGTCCAGCAAGTTCAACTTTTTCATGTTAGTGTAGTCTAACAAGATGTACAACTTAGTAGTTTCACTTCATTTCTAAAGCAGTTTGTTTAGAAAACATACATCTTCATTTCCGAAAACTGTGCTGTGTGAAATAAGCTGGTTTGGCTCTAGGAATCAGTTGCTTTCCTACGAAGAACGTTTAGTGCAGCAACTTCAAACCTTCCTTGATTGTGTAGTATAACAAGATGTACAACTTACTAGTTTCAGTTCATTTCTAAAGCAGTTTGTTTAGAAAACATACATCTTCATTGCCGAAAACTGTACTGTGTGAAATAAGTTAGTTCGGTTCTAGGAATCAGTAGCTTTCCTACGAAGAAGGTTTAGTGCAGCAACGTCAAACAATCCTAGTTAGTGTAACCTAAGAAGATGTACAAATTAGTAGTTTCGCTTCATTTCTAAAGCAGTTGGTTTAGAAAACATACATCTTCATTGGCGAACACAGTGCTGTGTGAAATAAACTAGTTTGGTTCTAGGAATCAGTTGCTTTCCTACAAAGAAGGTTTAGTGCAGCAACTTCAAACCTTCAATGTTTGTGTAGTCTAACAGGATGTACAACTTACTAGTTTCGCTTCATTTCTAAAGTAGTTTGTTTAGAAAACAAACATCTTCATTGCCGAAAACTGTACTGTGTGAAATAAGTTAGTTCGGTTCTAGGAATAAGTTCCTTTCCTACAAAGACGGTTTAGTGCAGAAAGTTCAACCTTTTCTAGTTAATGTAATCTAACAAGATGTACAACTTAGTAGTGTCACTTCATTTTTAAAGCAGTTTGTTTAGAAAATATACATCTTCATTTCCAAAAACTGTACTGTGTGAAATAAGTTAGTTCGGTTCTAGGAATCAGTTGCTTTCCTACTAAGAAGGTTTAGTGCAGCCACTTCAAACATTTCTAGTTAGCGTAATCTAAGGAGATGTACAACTTACTAGTTTCGCTTCATTTCTAAAGTAGTTTGTTTAGAAAACAAACATCTTCATTGCCTAACTCTGTACTGAGTGAAACAAGCTAGTTCTTTTCTAGGAATCAGTTGCTTTCCTACGAAGACGGTTTAGTGCAGCAACTTCAATCATTTCTAGTTAGTGTAATCTGAGAAGATATACAAATTAGTAGTTTCGCTTCATTGCTAAAGTAGTTTGTTTAGAAAACAAACACCTTCATTGCCAAACTCTCTACTGTGTGAAATAAGCTAGTTGGGTTTTAGGAATCTGTTGCTTTCCTACGAAGAATGTTCAATGCAGCAACTTCAAACTTTTCTAGTTGGTGTAATCTAACAAGATGTACAACTTAGTATTTTCAATTCATTTCTACAGCAGTTGGTTTAGAAAACATACATCTTCATTGGCGAACACAGTGCTGTGTGAAATAAGCTAGTTCGGTTCTAGGAATCAGTTGCTTTCCTACAAAGAAGGTTTAGTGCAGCCACTTCACACATTTCTAGTTAGTGTAATCTAACAAGATGTACAACTTACTACTTTCGTTTCATTTCTAAATGAAAACAAACATCTTCATTGCCAAACTCTGTACTGTGTGAATTAACCTAGTTCTGTTCTAGGAATCAGTTGCTTTCCTACGAAGAAGGTTTAGTGCAGCAAGTTCAAACTTTTCTAGTTAGGGTAATCTAACAAGATGTACAACTTAGTAGTTTCAATTCATTTATACAGCAGTTTGTTTAGAAAACATACATCTTCATTTCCGAAAACTGTACTGTGTGAAATAAGCTAGTTCGGTTCTAGGAATAAGTTGCTTTCCTACGAAGAAGGTTCAGTGCAGCAACTTCAAACTTTTCTAGTTAGTGTAATCTAACAAGATGTACAACTTAGTATTTTCAATTCATTTCTACAGCAGTTTGTTTAGAAAACTTACATCTTCATTGCCGAAAAATGTACTGTGTGAAATAAGTTAGTTCGTTTCTAGGAATCAGTTGCTTTCCTACGAAGAAGGTTTAGTGCAGGAATTTCAAACATTTCTAGTTAGTGTAATCTGAGAAGATGTACAAATTGGTAGTTTCGCTTCATTTCTAAAGCAGTTGGTTTAGAAAACATACATCTTCATTGGCGAACACTGTGCTGTGTGAAATAAGCTAGTTTGGTTCTAGGAATCAGTTGCTTTCCTACGAAGAAGGTTTAGTGCAGCTACTTCAAAGATTTCTTGTTAGTGTAATCGAAGAAGATGTACAACATACTAGTTTCTCTTCATTTCTAAAGTAATTTTTTAGAAAACAAACATCTTCATTGCTGAACTCTGTACTGTGTGAAATAAGCTAGTTCTGTTCTGGGAATCAGTTGCATTGCTACGAAGAAGGTTTAGTGCAGCAACTTCAAATCTTCCTTGTTTGTGTACTCTAACAATATGTACAACTTACTAGTTTCACTTCATTTCTAAAGCAGTTTGTTTAGAAAACATACATCTTCATTGCCGAAAACTGTACTATGTGAAATAAGGTAGTTCCGTTCTAGGAATCAGTTGCTTTTCTAAGAAGAAGGTTTAGTGCAGCAATTTCAAACATTTCTAGTTAGTGTAATCTAAGAAGATGTACAAATTAGCAGTTTCACTTTATTTCTAAAGCAGTTGGTTTAGAAAACATAAATCTTCATTGGCGAACACTGTGCTGCGTGAAATAAGCTCGTTTGGTTCTGGGAATCAGGTGCTTTCCGACGAAGAAGGTTTAGTGCAGCAACTTCAAACCTTCCTTGTTTGTGTCGTCTAACAAGATGTACAACTTACTAGTTTCGCTTCATTTCTAAAGTAGTTTGTTTAGAAAAGAAACATCTTCTTTGCCGAACACTGTACTGTGTTAAATAAGCTAGTTCAGTTCTAGGAATCAGTTGCTTTCCTACAAAGAAGGTTCAGTGCAGCAAGTTAAAACTTTTCTAGTTAGTGTAATATAACAAGATGTACAACTTAATAGTTTCACTTCTTTTCTAAAGCAGTTTGTTTAGAAAAGATACATCTTCATTGCCAAAACCTGTACTGTGTGAAATAAGTAAGTTCGGTTCTAGGAATCAGTTGCTTTCCTACGAAGAAGGTTTAGTGCAGCAACTTCAAACATTTCTAGTTAGTGTAATCTAAGAAGATGTACAAATTAATAGTTTCGCTTCATTTCTAAAGCAGTTGGTTTAGAAAACATACATCTTCATTGGCGAACACTGTGCTGTGTGAAATAAGCTAGTTTTGTTCTAGGAATCAGTTGCTTTCCTACGAAGAAGGTTTAGTGCAGCAACTTCAAACCTTTTTTGTTTGTGTAGTCTAACAAGTTGTACAACTTACTAGTTTCGCATCATTTGTAAAGTAGTTTGTTTAGAAAACAAACATCTTCATTGCCGAAAACTGTACTGTGTGAAATAAGTTAGTTCGGATCTAGGAATCAGTTCTTTTCCTAGGAAGACGGTTTAGTGCAGAAAGTTCAACCTTTTCTAGTTAATGTAATCTAACAAGATGTACAACTTAGTAGTTTCACTTCATTTCTAAAGCAGTTTGTTTTGAAAATATACATCTTCATTTCCAAAAACTGTACTGTGTGAAATAAGTAAGTTCGGTTCTCGGAATCAGTTGGTTTCCTACGAAGAAGGTTTCGTGCAGCCACTTCAAACATTTCTAGTTAGTGTAATCTAAGAAGATGTACAACTTACTAGTTTCGCTTCATTTCTAAAGTAGTTTGTTTAGAAAACAAACATCTTCATTGCCGAACTCTGTACTGTGTGAAATAAGCTAGTTCGGTTCTAGGAATCAGTTCCTTTACTACGAAGAAGGTTTAGTGCAGCAAGTTCAAACTTTCCTAGTTAGTGTAATCTAAGAAGATGTACAACTTAGTAGTTTCAATTCATTTCTACAGCAGTTTGGTTAGAAAACATACATCTTCATTGGCGAACACTGTGCTGTGTGAAATAAGCTCTTTTGATTCTAGGAATCAATTGCTTTCCTACGAAGAAGGTTTAGTGCAGGAACTTCAAACCTTTTTTTGTTTGTGTAGTCTAACAAGTTGTACAACTTACTAGTTTCGCATCATTTCTAAAGTAGTTTGTTTAGAAAACAAACATCTTCATTGGTTTAACACTGTACTGTGTATAATAAGCTACTTGGTTCTAGGAATCAGTTGCTTTCCTACGAAGAAGGTTTAGTGCAGCAAGTTCAAACTTTTCTAGTTAGTGTAATCTAACAAGATGTACAACTTAGTAGTGTCAGTTCATTTCTACAGCAGTTTTTTGAAAACATTCATCTTCATTGCCAAAACTGTACTGTGTGAAATAAGTTAGTTCGGTTCTAGGAAATATTGCCTTTCCTACGATGTCGGTTTAGTGCAGAAAGTTCAAACTTTTCCAGTTAATGTAATCTACCAAGATGTACAACTTAGTAGTTTCACTTCATTTCTAAAGCAGTTTGTTTAGAAAACATACATCTTCATTGCCGAAAACTGTACTGTGTGAAATAAGTTAGTTCGGCTCTAAGAATCAGTTGCTTTCCTGCGAAGAATGTTTATTGCAGCAACTTCAAACCTTCCTTGTTTGTGTAGTCTAACAAGATGTACGACTTACTAGGTTCGCTTCATTTATAAAGTAGTTTGTTTAGCAAACAAACATCTTTATTGCCTAACACTGTACTGTGTGAAATGAGCTAGTTCGATTCTAGGAATCAGTTGCTTTCCTACGAAGAAGGTTAAGTGCAGCAAGTTCAAACTTTTCTAGTTAGTGTAATCTAACAAGATGTACAACCTAGTAGTTTCACTTCATTTCTAAAGCAGTTTGTTTAGAAAACATACATCTTCATTGCCGAACACTGTACTGTGTGATTTAAGGTAGTTCCGTTCTAGGAATCAGTTGCTTTCCTACGAAGAAGGTTTAGTTCAGCAACTTCAAACATTTCTAGTTAGTGTAATCTACGAAGATGTACAAATTAGTAGTTCGCTTCATTTCTGAAGCAGTTGTTTAGAAAACATACATCTTCATTGGCGAACACTGTGCTGTGTGAAATAAGGTAGTTTGGTTCTAGGAATCAGTTGCTTTCCTACGGAGATGGTTTAGTGCTGCAACTTCAAACCTTCCTTTTTTGTGTAGTCTAACAAGATGTACAACTTACTAGTTTCGCTTCATTTCTAAAGTACTTTCTTTAGAAAACAAACATCATCATTGCCGAACACTGTACTGTGTGAAATAAGCTAGTTCAGTTCTAGGAATCAGTTGCTTTCCTACGAAGAAGGTTCAGTGCAGCAAGTTAAAACTTTTCTAGTTAGTGTAATATAACAAGATGTACAACTTAATAGTTTCACTTCTTTTCTAAAGCAGTTTGTTTAGAAAAGATACATCTTCATTGCCAAAACCTGTACTGTGTGAAATAAGTAAGTTCGGTTCTAGGAATCAGTTGCTTTCCTACGAAGAAGGTTTAGTGCAGCAACTTCAAACATTTCTAGTTAGTGTAATCTAAGAAGATGTACAAATTAATAGTTTCGCTTCATTTCTAAAGCAGTTGGTTTAGAAAACATACATCTTCATTGGCGAACACTGTGCTGTGTGAAATAAGCTAGTTTTGTTCAAGGAATCAGTTGCTTTCCTACGAAGAAGGTTTAGTGCAGCAACTTCAAACCTTTTTTGTTTCTGTAGTCTAACAAGTTGTACAACTTACTAGTTTCGCATCATTTGTAAAGTAGTTTGTTTAGAAAACAAACATCTTCATTGCCGAAAACTGTACTGTGTGAAATAAGTTAGTTCGGATCTAGGAATCAGTTCTTTTCCTAGGAAGACGGTTTAGTGCAGAAAGTTCAACCTTTTCTAGTTAATGTAATCTAACAAGATGTACAACTTAGTAGTTTCACTTCATTTCTAAAGCAGTTTGTTTTGAAAATATACATCTTCATTTCCAAAAACTGTACTGTGTGAAATAAGTAAGTTCGGTTCTCGGAATCAGTTGGTTTCCTTCGAAGAAGGTTTCGTGCAGCCACTTCAAACATTTCTAGTTAGTGTAATCTAAGAAGATGTACAACTTACTAGTTTCGCTTCATTTCTAAAGTAGTTTGTTTAGAAAACAAACATCTTCATTGCCGAACTCTGTACTGTGTGAAATAAGCTAGTTCGGTTCTAGGAATCAGTTCCTTTACTACGAAGAAGGTTTAGTGCAGCAAGTTCAAACTTTCCTAGTTAGTGTAATCTAAGAAGATGTACAACTTAGTAGTTTCAATTCATTTCTACAGCAGTTTGGTTAGAAAACATACATCTTCATTGGCGAACACTGTGCTGTGTGAAATAAGCTCTTTTGATTCTAGGAATCAATTGCTTTCCTACGAAGAAGGTTTAGTGCAGGAACTTCAAACCTTTTTTGTTTGTGTAGTCTAACAAGTTGTACAACTTACTAGTTTCGCATCATTTCTAAAGTAGTTTGTTTAGAAAACAAACATCTTCATTGCCGAACACTGTACTGTGTATAATAAGCTACTTCGGTTCTAGGAATCAGTTGCTCTCCTACGAAGAAGGTTTAGTGCAGCAAGTTCAAACTTTTCTAGTTAGTGTAATCTAACAAGATGTACAACTTAGTAGTGTCAGTTCATTTCTACAGCAGTTTTTTGAAAACATTCATCTTCATTGCCGAAAACTGTACTGTGTGAAATAAGTTAGTTCGGTTCTAGGAAATATTGCCTTTCCTACGATGTCGGTTTAGTGCAGAAAGTTCAAACTTTTCCAGTTAATGTAATCTACCAAGATGTACAACTTAGTAGTTTCACTTCATTTCTAAAGCAGTTTGTTTAGAAAACATACATCTTAATTGCCGAAAACTGTACTGTGTGAAATAAGTTAGTTCGGCTCTAAGAATCAGTTGCTTTCCTGCGAAGAATGTTTATTGCAGCAACTTCAAACCTTCCTTGTTTGTGTAGTCTAACAAGATGTACGACTTACTAGGTTCGCTTCATTTATAAAGTAGTTTGTTTAGCAAACAAACATCTTTATTGCCTAACACTGTACTGTGTGAAATGAGCTAGTTCGATTCTAGGAATCAGTTGCTTTTCCTCTGAAGAAGGTTAAGTGCAGCAAGTTCAAACTTTTCTAGTTAGTGTAATCTAACAAGATGTACAACCTAGTAGTTTCACTTCATTTCTAAAGCAGTTTGTTTAGAAAACATACATCTTCATTGCCGAACACTGTACTGTGTGATTTAAGGTAGTTCCGTTCTAGGAATCAGTTGCTTTCCTACGAAGAAGGTTTAGTTCAGCAACTTCAAACATTTCTAGTTAGTGTAATCTACGAAGATGTACAAATTAGTAGTTCGCTTCATTTCTGAAGCAGTTGTTTAGAAAACATACATCTTCATTGGCGAACACTGTGCTGTGTGAAATAAGGTAGTTTGGTTCTAGGAATCAGTTGCTTTCCTACGGAGATGGTTTAGTGCTGCAACTTCAAACCTTCCTTGTTTGTGTAGTCTCACAAGTTGTACAACTTACTAGTTTCGCTTCATTTCTAAAGTAGTTTGTTTAGAAAACAAACATCTTCATTGCCGAACACTGTACTGTGTGAAAAAGCTAGTTCGGTACTAGGAATCAGTTGCTTTCCTACGAAGAAGGTTCAGTGCAGCAAGTTTAAAGTTTTCTAGTTAGTGTAATTTAACAAGATGTACAACTTAGTTTCACTTCATTTCTAAAGCAGTTTGTTTGGAAAACATACATCTTCTTTGCCGAAAACTGTACTGTGTGAAATAAGTTAGTTCGGTTCTAGGAATTAGTTGCTTTCCTACGAAGAAGGTTTAGTGCAGCAACTTCAAACCTTTCTTTTTTGTGTAGTCTAACAAGATGTACAACTTACTAGTTTCGCTTGGTATCTAAAGTAGTTGGTTTAGAAAACAAACATCTTCATTGGCGAACACTGTGCTGTGTGAAATAAGGTAGTTCGATTCTAGGAATCAGTTGCTTTCCTACGAAAAAGGTTCAGTGCAGCAAGATCAAACTTTACTAGTTAGTGTAATATAACGAGATGTACAACTTAATAGTTTCACTTCTTTTCTAAAGCAGTTTGTTTAGAAAACATACATCTTCATTGCCAAAAACTGTACTGTGTGAAATAAGAAAGTTCGATTCTAAGAATCAGTTGCTTTCCTACGAAGAAGGTTTAGTGCAGCAACTTCTAACATTTCTAGTTAGTGTAATCTAAGAGGATGTACAAATTAATAGTTTCGCTTCATTTCTAAAGCAGTTGGTTTAGAAAACATACATCTTCATTGGCGAACACTGTGCTGTGTGAAATAAGCTAGTTTGGTTCTAGGAATCAGTTGCTTTCCTACAAAGAAGGTTTAGTGCAGCAACTTCAAACCGTTTTTGTTTGTGTAGTCTAACAAGTTGTACAACTTACTAGTTTTGCATCATTTCTAAAGTAGTTTGTTTAGAAAACAAACATCTTCATTGCCCAAAACTGTAGTGTGTGAAATAAGTTAGTTCGGATCTAGGAATCAGTTCTTTTACTAGGAAGACGGTTTAGTGCAGAAAGTTCCACCTTTTCTAGTTAATGTAATCTAACAAGATGTACAACTTAGTAGTTTCACTTCATTTCCAAAACAGTTTGTTTTGAAAATATACATCTTCATTTCCAAAAACTGTACTGTGTGAAATAAGTAAGTTCGGTTCTCGGAATCAGTTGGTTTCCTACGAAGAAGGTTTCGTGCAGCCACTTCAAACATTTCTAGTGAGTGTAATCTAGGAAGATGTACAACTTACTAGTTTCACTTCATTTCTAAAGTAGTTTGTTTAGAAAATAAACATCTTCATTGCCGAACTCTGTATTGTGTGAAATAAGCTAGTATGGTTCTAGGAATCACTTGCTTTCCTACGAAGAAGGTTTAGTGCAGCAAGTTCAAACTTTCCTAGTTAGTGTAATCTAACAAGTTGTACAACTTAGTATTTTCAATTCATTTCTACAGCAGTTTGGTTAGAAAACATACATCTTCATTGGCGAACACTGTGCTGTGTTAAATAAGCTCGTTTGGTTCTAGCAATCAGTTGCTTCCCTACGAAAATATTTAGTGCAGCAACTTCAAACCTTTTGTTTGTGTAGTCTAAAAAGTTGTACAACTTACTAGTTTTGCATCATTTCTAAAGTAGTTTGTTTAGAAAAAAACATCTTCATTTCCGAACACCGTACTGTGTGAAATAAGCTACTTGGGTTCTAGGAATCAGTTGCTTTCCTACGAAGAAGGTTCAGTGCAGCAAGTTCAAACTTTTCTAGTTAGTGTAATCTAACAAGATGTACAACTTAGTAGTGTCAATTCATTTCTACAGCAGTTTTTTAGAAAATATACATCTTCATTTTTAAAAACTGTAGTGTGTGTGAAATAAGTTAGTTCGGTTCTAGGAAACATTTCCTTTCCTACGATGTCGGTTTAGTGCAGAAAGTTCAAACTTTTCCAGTTAATGTAATCTACCAAGATGTACAACTGAGTAGTTTCACTTCATTTCCAAAGCAGTTTGTTTAGAAAACATACATCTTAATTGCCGAAAACTGTACTGTGTGAAATAAGTTAGTTCCGATCTAAGAATCAGTTGCTTTCCTACGAAGAATGTTTATTGCAGCAACTTCAAACCTTCCTTGCTTGTGTAGTCTAACAAGATGTACAACTTACTAGGTTCGCTTCATTTATAAAGTAGTTTGTTTAGCAAACAAACATCTTTATTGCCTAACACTGTACTGTGTGAAATGAGCTAGTTCGATTCTAGGAATCAGTTGCTTTCCTACGAAGAAGGTTCAGTGCAGCAAGTTCAAACTTTTCTAGTTGGTGTAATCTAAAAAGATGTACAACCTAGTAGTGTCACTTCATTTCTAAAGCAGTTTGTTTAGAAAACATACATCTTCATTGCCAAACACTGTACTGTGTGATATAACGTAGTTCCGTTCTAGGAATCAGTTGCTTTCCTATGAAGAAGGTTTAGTTCAGCAACTTCACACATTTCTAGTTAGTGTAATCTAAGAAGATGTACAAATTAGTAGTTTCGCTTCATTTCTAAAGCAGTTGGTTTAGAAAACATACATCTTCATTGGCGAACACTGTGCTGTGTGAAATTAGCTAGTTTGGTTCTAGGAATCAGTTGCTTTCCTTCGAAGAAGGTTTAGTGCAGCAACGTCAAACCTTCCTTGTTTGTGTAGTCTAACAAGATGTACAACTTACTAGTTTGCCTTCATTTCTAATGTAGTTTGTTTAGAAAACAAACATCTTCATTTCCAAACACTGTAGTGTGTGAAATAAGCTAGTTCGGTTCTAGGAATCAGTTGCTTTCCTACGAAGAACGTTCAGTGCAGCAAGTTCAAACATATCTAGTTAGTGTAATCTAACAAGATGTACAACTTAGTAGTTTCACTTCATTTCTAAAGCAGTTTGTATAGAAAACATACATCTTCATTGCCGAATAATGTATTGTGTGAAATAAGGTAGTTCCATTCTACGAATCAGTTGCTATCCTAAGAAGAACGTTTAGTGCAGCAACTTAAACATTTCTAGTTAGTGTAATCTAAGAAGATGTACAAATTAGGAGTTTCGGTTCATTTCTAAAGAAGTTGGTTTAGAAAACATACAGCATCATTGGCGAACACTGTGCTGAGTGAAATAAGCTAGTTTGGTTCTAGGAATCAGTTGCTTTCCTACGAAGAAGGTTTAGTGCAGTAACTTCAAACCTTCCTTGTTTGTGTAGTCTAACAAGATATACAACTTCCTAGTTTCGCTTCATTTCTAAAGTACTTTGTTTAGAAAACAAACATCTTCATTGCCGAACATTGTACTGTGTGAAATAAGCTAGTTCGGTTCTAGGAATCAGTTGCTTTCCTACGAAGAAGGGTTAGTGCAGCAAGTTCGAACTTTTCTAGTTAGTGTCATCTAACAAGAAGTACAACTTAGTAGTTTCAATTCATTTCTACAGTAGTTTGTTTAGAAAACATACATCTTCACTGCCGAAAACTGTACTGTTTGAAATAAGTTAGTTCGGTTCTAGGAATCAGTTCCTTTCCTACGAAGACGGTTTAGTGCAGAAAGTTCAACCTTTTTCAGTTAATGTAATCTACCAAGATGTACAACTTAGTAGTTTCACTTCATTTCTACAGCAGTTTGTTTAGAATACGTACATCTACATTGCCGAAAACTGTACTGTGTGAAATAAGTTAGTTCTGTTCTAGGAATAGTTTATTTCCTACGAAGAAGGTTTATTGCAGGAACTTCAAACATGTCTAGTTAGTGTCATCTAAGAAGATGTACAAATTAGTAGTTTTGCTTCATTTCTAAAGTAGTTTATTTAGAAAACAAACATCTTAATTACCGAACACGGTACTGTGTGAAATAAGCTAGTTTGGTTCTAGGAATCAGTTGCTTTCCTACGAAGAAGGTTCAGTTCAGCAATTTCAAACCTTCCTTGTTTGTGTAGTCTAACAAGATGTACAACTTACTAGTTTTGCTTCATTTCTAAAGAAGTTTGTTTAGAAAACAAACATCTTCATTGCCGACCACTGTACTGTGTGAAATAAGCTAGTTCGGTACTAGGAATCAGTTGCTTTCCCACGAAGAAGGTTTATTGCAGCAACTTCAAACATTTCTAGTTAGTGTAATCTAAGAAGATGTACAAATTAGTAGCTTCGCTTCATTTCTAAAGCACTTGGTTTAGAAAAAATACATCTTCACTTGCGAACACTGTGCTGTGTGAAATAAGGTAGTTTGGTTCTAGGAATCAGTTGCTTTCCTAAGAAGAAGGTAAAGTGCAGCAACTTCAAACCATCCTTGTTTGTGTAGTCTAACAAGATGTAAAAATTACTAGTTTCACTTCATTTCTAAAGTACTTTGTTTAGAAAACCAACATCTTCATTGCTGAACACTGTACTGTGTGAAATAAGCTAGTTCGCTTCTAGGAATCATTTGATTTCCTACGAAGAAGGTTCAGTGCAGCAAGTACAAACTTTTCTAGTTAGTGTAATCTAACAAGATGTACAACTTAGTAGTTTCACTTCATTTCTAAAGCAGTTTGTTTAGAAAACATACATCTTCATTGCCAAAAAATGTACTGTGTGAAATAAGTTAGTTCGGTTCTAGGAATCAGTGGCTTTCCTATGAACAAGGTTTAGTGCAGCAACTTCAAACATTTCTAGTTAGTGTAATCTAAGAAGATGTACAAATTAGTAGTTTAGCTTCATTTCTAAAGCAGTTGGTTTAGAAAACATACATCTTCATTGGCAAACACAGTGCTGTGTGAAATAAGCTAGTTTGGTTCTAGTAATCAGTTGCTTTCCTACCAAGAAGGTTTAGTGCAGCATTTCAAACCTTCCTTGTTTGTGTAGTCTAACAAGATGTACAACTTACTAGTTTCGCTTCATTTCTAAAGTAGTTTATTTAGAAATCAAACGTCTTCATTGCAGAACACTGTACTGTGTGAAATAAGGTAGTTCGGTTCTAGGAATCAGTTGCTTTCCTACTAGTTTCGCTTCATTTCTAAAGTAGTTTGTTTAGAAAACAAACATCTTCATTGGCGAACACTGTACTGTGTGAAATAAGCTAGTTCGGTTCTGGGAATCAGTTGCTTTCCTACGAAGAAGGTTTAGTGCAGCAAGTTCAAACTTTTCTAGTTAGTGTAATCTAACAAGATGTACAACTTAGTACTTTCACTTCATTTCTAAAGCACTTTGTTTAGAAAACATACATCTTCATTGCCGAAAACTGTACTGTGTGAAATAAGCTAGTTCGGTTGTAGGAATAAGTTGCTTTCGTACGAAGAAATTTTAGTGCAGCAAGTTCAAACTTTTCTAGTTAGTGTAATCTAAAAAGATGTACAACGTAGGAGTTTCACTTCATTTCTAAAGCAGTTTGTTTAGAAAACATACATCTTCATGGCCGAAAAGTGTACTGTGTAAAATAACTTAGTTCGGTTCTAGGAATCAGTTGCTTTCCTACGAAGAAGGTTTAGTGCAGCTACTTCAACATTTCTAGTTAGTGTAATCTAAGAAGATGTACAAATTAGTAGTTTTGCTTCATTTCTAAAGCAGTTGGTTTAGAAAACATACATCTTTAGTGACGAACACTGTGCTGTGTGAAATAAGCTAGTTTGTTTCTAGGAATCAGTTGCTTTCCTACGAAGAAGGTTTAGTGCAGCAACTTCAAACCTTCCTTGTTTGTGTAGTCTAACAAGATGTACAACTTAGTAGTTTCATTTCATTTCTAAAGCAGTTTGTTTAGAAAATATACATCTTCATTGCCAAATACTGTACTGTGTGAAATAAGGTAGTTCCGTTCTAGGAATCAGTTGCTTTCCTAAGAAGAAGGTTTAGTGCAACAAGTTCAAATATTTCTAGTTAGTGTAATCTAAGAAGATGTACAAATTAGTAGTTTCGCTTCATTTCTAAAGCAGTTGGTTTAGAAAACATACATCTTCATTGGCGAACACTGTGCTGTGTGAAATAAGCTAGTTTGGTTCTAGGAATCAGTTGAGTTGCTACAAAGAAGGTTTAGTGCAGCAACTTCAAACCTTCCTTGTTTGTGTCGTCTAACAATATGTACAACTTACTAGTTTCGACTCATTTCTAAAGTAGTTTGTTTAGAAAACAAACATCTTCATTGCCGAACACTGTACTGTGTGAAATAAGCTAGTTTGGTCCTAGGAATCAGTTGCTTTCCTACGAAGAAGGTTCAGTGCAGCATGTTCAAACTTTTCTACTTAGTGTAATCTAACAAGATGTACAACTTAGTAGTTTCATTTCATTTCTAAAGCAGTTTGTTTAGAAAACATACATCTTCATTGCCGAAAACTGTACTGTGTGAAATAAGTTAGTTTGGTTCTAGGAATCAGTTGCTTTCCTACAAAAAAGGTTTAGTGCAGCAACTTCCAACATTTCTAGTTAGTGTAGTCTAAGAAGATGTACAAATTAGTAGTTTTGCTTCATTTCTAAAGCAGTTGGTTCAGAATACATACATCTTCATTGGCGTACACTGTGCTGTGTGAAATAAGCTAGTTTGGTTCTACGAATCAGTTCCTTTCCTACGAAGACGGTTTAGTGCAGAAAGTTCAAACTTTTCCAGTTAATGTAATCTACCAAGATGTACAACTTAGTAGTTTCACTTCATTCCTAAAGCAGTTTGTTTAGAAAATATACATCTTCATTGCCGAAAACTGTACTGTATTAAATAAGTTAGTTCGGTTCTAGGAATCAGTTGCTTTCCTACGAAGAAGGTTTATTGCAGCAACTTCAAACATTTCTAGTTAGTGTAATCTAAGAAGATGTACAAATTAGTAGCTTTGCTTCATTTCTAAAGCAGTTGGGTTAGAAAACATACATATTCATTGGGGAACACTGTGCTGTTTGTAATAAGGTAGTTTGGTTCTAGGAATCAGTTGCTTTCCTACGACGAAGGTTTGGTGCAGCAACTTCAAACCTTCCTTCTTTGTGTAGTCTAAAAAGATGTAAAACTTACTAGTTTCGCTTCATTTCTAAAGTAGTTTGTTTAGAAAACCAACATCTTCATTGCCGAACACTGTACTGTGTGAAATAAGCTAGTTCGTTTCTAGGAATCATTTGATTTCCTACGAAGAAGGTTCAGTGCAGCAAGTTCAAGCTTTTCTAGTTAGTGTAATCTAACAAGGTGTACAACTTAGCAGTTTCACTTCATTTCTAAAGCAGTTTATTTAGAAAACATACATCTTCATTGCAGAAAAATGTACTGTGTGAAATAAGTTAGTTCGGTTTTAGGAATCAGTGGCTTTCCTACGAAGAAGGTTTAGTGCAGCAACTTCAAACATTTCTAGTTAGTGTAATCTAAGAAGATGGACAAATTAGTAGTTTCGCTTCATTTCTAATGCAGTTGGTTTAGAAAACATACATCTTCATTGGCGAACACTGTGTTGTGTGAAACAAGCTAGTTTGGTTCTAGGAATCAGTTGCTTTCCTACGAAGAAGGTTTAGTGCAGCATTTCAAACCTTCCTTGTTTGTTAGTCTAACAAGATGTACAACTTACTAGTTTCGCTTCATTTCTAAAGTAGTTTGTTTAGAAATCAAACATCTTCATTGCAGAACACTGTACTGTGTGAAATAAGCTAGTTCGGTTCTAGGAATCAGTTGCTTTCCTACTAGTTTCACTTCATTTCTAAAGCAGTGTGTTTAGAAAACATATATCTACATTGGCGAACACTGTGCTGTGTGAAATAAGGTAGTTTGGTTCTAGGAATCAGTTGCCTTCCTATGAAGATGGTTTAGTGCAGCAACTTCAAACCTTCCTTGTTTGTGTAGTCTAACAAGATGTACAACTTAGTAGTTTCACTTCATTTCTAAAGCAGTTTGTTTAGAAAACATACATCTTCATTGCCAAAAACTGTACTGTGTGAAATAAGGTAGTTCTGTTCTAGGAATCAGTTGCTTTCCTAAGAAGAAAGTTTAGTGCAGCAACTTCAAACATTTCTAGTTAGTGTAATCTAAGAAGATGTACAAATTAGTAGTTTCGCTTCATTTCTAAATCAGTTGGTTTAGAAAACATACATCTTCATTGGCGAACACTGTGCTGTGTGAAATAAGCTAGTTTGGTTCTAGGAATCAGTTGCTTTCCTACGAAGAAGGTTTAGTGTAGCAACTTCAAACCTTCCTTGTTTGTGTAGTCTAACACGATGTACAACTTACTAGTTTCACTTCATTTCTAAAGTAGTTCATTTAGAAAACAAACATCTTCATTGCCGAACACTGTACTGTGTGAAATAAGGTAGTTCCGTTCTAGGAATCGGTTGCTTTCCTACGAAGAAGGTTTAGTGCAGCAACTTCAAACATTTCTAGTTAGTGTAATCTAAGAAGATGTACGAATTAGTAGTTTCGCTTCATTTCTAAAGCACTTTGTTTAGAAAACATACATCTTCATTGGCAAACACTGTGCTGTGTGAAATAAGCTAGTTTGGTTCTAGGAATCAGTTGCTTTCCTCCGAAGAACGTTTAGTGCAGCAACTTCAAACCTTCCTTGTTTGTGTAGTCTAACAGATGTACAAGTTAGTAGTTTCACTTCATTTCTAAAGCAGTTTGTTCAGAAAACATACATCTTCAGTTCCAAAAACTGTACTGTGTGAAATAAGTTAGTTCGGTTCTAGGAATCAGTAGTTTTCCTACGAAGAAGGTTTAGTGCAGCCACTTCAAACCTTTCTAGTTAGTGTAATCTAAGAAGATGTATGACTTACCAGTTTCGCTTCATTCTAAAGTAGTTTAGAAATCAAACATATTCATTGCCAAACTCTGTACTGTGTAAGATAAGCTAGTTCTGTTCTAGGTATCAGTTGCTTTCCTACGAAGAAACTTTAGTGCCGCAAGTTCAAACTTTTCTAGTTAGTGTAATCTAACAAGATGTACAACTTTGTAGTTTCACTTCATTTCTAAAGCAGTTTGTTTAGAAAAGATACATCTTCATTGCCAAAACTATACTGTGTGAAATAAGTTAGTTTGGTTCTAGGAATCAGTTGCTTTCCTACGAAAAGGTTTAGTGCAGCAACTTCAAACATTTCTAGTTAGTGTAATCTGAGAAGATGTACAAATTATTAGTTTCGCTTCATTTCTAAAGCAGTTCGTTTAGAAAACATACATCTTCATTGGCGAACACTGTGCTGTGTGAAATAAGCTAGTTTGGTTCTAGGAATTAGTTGCTTTCCTACGAAGAGGGTTTAGTGCAGCAACTTCAAAACTTCGTTGTTTAATGTAGTCTAACAAGATGTACAACTTACTAGTTTCACTTCATTTCTAAAGCAGTTTGTTTAGAAAACATACATCTTCATTTCCAAAAACTGTACTGTGTGAAATAAGTTAGTTCTGGTTCTGGCAATCAGTTGCTTTCCTACGAAGAAGATTTAGTGCAGCCACTTCAAACATTTCTAGTTAGTGTAATATAAGATGTACAACTTACTAGTTTCGCTTCATTCTAAAGTAGTTTGTTTAGAAATCAAACATATTCATTGCTGAACTCTGTATTGTGTGAAATAAGCTAGTTCTGTTCTAGGAATCAGTTGCTTTCCTACTGAAGAATCTTTAGTGCAGCAAGTTCAAACTTTTCTAGTTAGTGTAATCTAACAAGGTGTACAACTTTGCAGTTTCAATTCATTTCTACAGCAGTTTGTTTAGAAAACATACATCTTCATTTCCCAAAAACTGTACTGTGTGAAATAAGCTAGTTTGGTTCTAGGAATCAGTAGTTTTCCCTCTGAAGAAGGTTTAGTGCAGCCACTTCAAACATTTCTAGTTAGTGTAATCTAAGAAGATGTACATCTTACTAGTTTCGCTTCATTTTCTAAAGTAGTTTGTTTAGAAAACAAACATCTTCATTGCCGAACTCTGTACTGTGTGAAATAAGCTAGTTCTGTTCTAGGAATCAGTTGCTTTCCTACAAAGGAGGTTTAGTGCAGCAAGTTCAAACTTTTCTAGTTAGTGTAATCTAACAAGATGTACAACTTAGTAGTTTCACTTCATTTCTAAAGCAGTTTGTTTAGAAAACATACATCCTCATTGCGAAAACTTTACTGGGTGAAATAAGTGAGTTAATGGTTCTAGGAATCAGTTGCTTTCCTACAGAAGAAGGTTTAGTTCAGCAACTTGAAACATTTGTAGTTAGTGTAATCTAAGAAGATGTACAAATTAGTAGTTTCGCTTCATTTCTAAAGCAGTTGGTTTAGAAACATACATCTTCATTGGCGAACACTGTGCTGTGTGAAATAAGCTAGTTTGGTTCTAGGAATCAGTTGCTTTCCTACAAAGAAGGTTTAGTGCAGCAACTTCAAACCTTTCTTGTTTGTGTAATCTAACAGGATGTACAACTTACTAGTTTCGCTTCATTCGTAAGTAGTTTGCTTAGAAAACAAACATCTTCATTGCAGAAAACTGTACTGTGTGAAATAAGTTCGTTCGGATCTAAGAATCAGTTCATTTCCTACAAAGACGGTTTAGTGCAGAAAGTTCAAACTTTTCCAGTTAATGTAATCTACGAAGATGTACAACTTAGTAGTTTCACTTCATTTCTAAATCAGTTTGTTTGGAAAACATACATCTTCGTTTCGGAAAACTGTACTGTGTGAAATAAGTTAGTTCGGTTCTAGGAATCAGTTGCTTTCCTACGAGGAAGGTTTAGTGCAGCAACTTCAAACCTTCCTTGTTTGTGTAGTCTAACATGATGTACAACTTACTAGTTTCGCATCACTTCTAAAGTAGTTTGTTTAGAAAACAAACATCATCATTGCAGAACACTGTACTGTGTGAAATAAGCTAGCTGTTTTCTAGGAATCAGTTCCTTTCCTACCTAGACGGTTTAGTGAGGACGTTGAAGATTTTCTAGTTAGTGTAAGCTAACAAGATGTACAACTTAGTAGTTTCACTTCATTTCTAAAGCAGTTTGTTTAGAAAACATACATCTTCATTGCCGAAAACTGTACTGTGTGAAATAAGGTAGTTCCGTTCTAGGAATCAGTTGCTTTCCTACGAAGGTTTAGTGCAGGAACTTCAAACATTTCTAGTTAGTGTAATCTAAGAAGATGTACAAATTAGTAGTTTTGCTTCATTTCTCAAGCAGTTTGTTGAGAAAACATACATCTTCATTGCCGAAAACTGTACTGTGTGAAATAAGTTAGTTCGGTTCTAGGAATTAGTTGCTTTCCTACCAAGAAGGTTCAGTGCAGCAAGTTCACACTTTTCTAGTGAGTGTAATCTAACAAGATGTACAACTTAGTAGTTTCAATTCATTTCTACAGCAGTTTGTTTAGAAAACATGCATCTTCATTGCCGAAAACTGTACTGTGTGAAATAAGATAGTTCGGTTCTAGGAATCAATTCCTTTCCTATGAAGACGGTTTACTGCAGAAAGTTCAAACTTTTCCAATTAATGTAATCTACGAAGATGTACAACTTAGTAGTTTCACTTCATTTCTGAAGCAGTTTGTTTAGAAAACATACATCTTCATTGCCGAAAACTGTACTGTGTGAAATAAGTTGGTTGTGTTCTAGGAATCAGTTGCTTTCCTACGAAGAATGTTTATTGCAGTAACTTCAAACATTTCTAGTTAGTGTAATCTAAGAAGATGTACAAATTAGTAGTTTCGCTTCATTACTAAAGCAGTTGTTTTAGGAAACATATATCTTCAGGGGCGAACACTGTGCTGTGTGAAATAAGCTAGTTTGGTTCTAGGAATCAGTTGCTTTCCTACGAAGAAGGTTTAGTCCAGCAACTTCAAACCTTCCTTGTTTGTGTAGTCTAACAAGATGTACAACTTACTAGTTTCGCTTCATTTCTATAGCAGTTTGTTTAGAAAAGAAAGATCTTCATTGCCGAAAACTGTACTGTGTGAAATAAGTTAGTTCGGTTCTAGGAATCTGTCGCTTTCCTACGAAGAAGGTTCAGTGCAGCAAGTTCAAATTTTTCCAGTTAATGTAATCTACCAAGATGTACAACTTAGTAGTTTGACTTCATTTCTAAAGCAGTTTGTTTAGAAAACATACATCTTCATTGCCGAAAACTGTACTGTGTGAAATAAGTTAGTTGGGTTCTAGGAATCAGTTGCTTTCCTACGAAGAATGTGTATTGCAGCAACTTCAAACATTTCTAGTTAGTGTAATCTAAGAACATATACAAATTAGTTGTTTCGCTTCATTTCTAAAGCAGTTGGTTTAGAAAACATACATCTTCATTGCCGAAAACTGTACTGTGTGAAATAAGTTGGTTGTGTTCTAGGAATCAGTTGCTTTCCTACGAAGAATGTTTATTGCAGCAACTTCAAACATTTCTAGTTAGTGTATTCTAAGAAGACATACAAATTAGTAGTTTCGGTTCATTACTAAAGCAGTTGGTTTAGAAAACATACATCTTCACTGGCGAACACTGTGTTGTGTGAAATAAGCTAGTTTGTTTCTAGGAATCAGTAGCTTTCCTACGAAGAAGGTTTAGTGCAGCAACTTCAAACCTTCCTTGTTTGTGTAATCTAACAAGATGTACAAATTACTAGTTTCGCTTCTTTTCTACAGCAGTGTGTTTAGAAAAGAAACATCTTCATTGCCTAAAAGTGTACTGTTTGAAATATGTTAGTTGGTTCTAGGAATCAGTCGCTTTCCTGAGAAGAAGGTTCAGTGCACCAAGTTCAAACTTTTACAGTTAATGTAATCTACCAAGATGTACAACTTAGTAGTTTGACTTCATTTCTAAAGCAGTTTGTTTAGAAAACATACATCTTCCTTGCCGAAAACTGTACTGTGTGAAATAAGGTAGTTCCGTTTTAAGAATCAGTTGCTATCCTGCGAAGAATGTTTATTGTAGCAATTTGAAACATTTCTAGTTAGAATAATCTAAGAAGATGTACAAATTAGTAGTTTCGCATCATTACTAAAGCAATTGGTTTAGAAAACATACATCATCACTGGCGAACACTGTACTGTGTGAAATAAGGTAGTTTAGTTCTAGGAATCAGTTGCTTTCCTACGAAGAAAGTTTAGTGCAGCAACTTCAAACCTTCCTTGTTTGTGTAGTCTAACAAGATGTACAACTTACTAGTTTCGCTTCATTTCTAAAGTTGTTTGTTTAGAAAAGAAACATCTTCATTGCCGAACACTGTCCTGTGTGAAATAAGCTAGTTCGGTTGTAGGAAACAGTCGCTTTCCTACGAAGAAGGTTCAGTGCAGCAAGTTCAATCTTTTCTAGTTAGTGTAATCTAAACAGGATGTAAAACTTAGTAGTTTAACTTCCTTAATAAAGCAGTTTGTTTAGAAAACATATATCTTCATTGCCGAAAACTGTACTGTGAGATATAAGTTAGTTCGGTTCTAGGAATCAGTTGGTTTCCTACGAAGAAGGTTTAGTGCAGCAACTTCAAACCTTCCTTGCTTGTGTAGTCTAACAAGATGTACAACTTACTAGTTTTTGCTTCATTTCTAATGTAGTTTTTTAGAAAACAAACACCTTCATTGCCCAACTCTGTACTGTGTAAATAAGCTAGTTCTGTTCTCGGAATCATTTGCTTTCCTAAGAAGAAGGTTTAGTGCAGCAAGTTCAAATTTTTCTAGTTAGTGTAATCTAACAAGATGTACAACTTAGTAGTTTCAATTCATTTCTACAGCAGTTTGTTTAGAAAACAGACATCTTCATTGCAAAAACTGTACTGTGTGAAATAAGTTAGTTGGGTTCTAGGAATCAGTTGCTTTCTACTAAGAAGAATGTTTATTGCAGCAACTTCAAATATTTCTAGTTAGTGTATTTTAAGAAGATGTACAAATTAGTAGTTTCGGTTCATTGCTAAAGCAGTTGGTTTAAAAAAACATACATCTTCACTGGCGAACACTGTGCTGTGTGAAATAAGCTAGTTTGGTTCTAGGAATCAGTTGCTTTTCCTACAAAAAAGGTTTAGTCCAGCAACTTCAAACCTTCCTTGTTTGTGTAGTCTAACAAGATGTACAACTTACTAGTTTCGCTTCATTTCTACAGCAGTTTGTTTAGAAAAGAAACATCTTCATTGCTGAAAACTGTACTGTGTGTAATAAGTTAGTTCGGTTCTAGGAATCAGTTGCTTTCCCTAGAAGAAGGTTCAGTGCAGCAAGTTCAAACTTTTCCAGTTAATGTAATCTACCAAGATGTACAACTTAGTAGTTTGACTTCATTTCTAAAGCAGTTTGTTTAGAAAACATACATCTTCATTTAAAACTGTACTGTGTGAAATAAGTTAGTTGGGTTCTAGGAATCAGTTGCTTTCCTACGAAGAATATTTATTGCAGCAACTTCAAACATTTTCTAGTTAATGTAATCTAAGAAGATGTACAAATTAGTAGTTTCGGTTCATTACTAAAGCAGTTGTTTAAGAAAACATACATCTTCCCTGGCGAACACTGTACTGTGTGAAATAAGCTAGTTGGGTTCTAGGAAACATTTGCTTTCCAACGAAGAAGGTTCAGTGCAGCAAGTTCAAACATTTCTAGTTAGTGTAATCTATCAAGATGTACAACTTAGTAGTTTCACTTCATTTCTACAGCAGTTTGTTTAGAAAACATACATCTTCATTGCCGAAAACTGTACTGTGTGAAATAAGGTAGTTCCATTCTAGGAATCAGTTGCTTTCTAGGAAGAAGGTTTAGTTCAGTAACTTCAAACATTTTTAGTTAGTGTAATCTAAGAAGATGTACAAATTAGTTGTTTCACTTCATTTCTAAAGCAGTTGGTTTAGAAAACATACATCTTCATTGGCGAACACTGTGCTGTGTGAAATCAGCCAGTCCTGTTCTGGGAATCAGTTGCTTTCCTACGAAGAAGGTTTAGTGCAGCAAGTTCAAACTTTTCTAGTAAGTGTAATCTAACAAGATATACAACTTAGTAGTTTCAATTCATTTCTACAGCAGTTTGTTTAGAAAACATACATCTTCATTGCCGAAAACTGTACTGTGTGAAATAAGTTAGTTGGGTTCTAGGAATCAGTTGCTTTCCTAGGAAGAATGTTTATTGCAGCAACTTCAAACATTTCTAGTTACTGTAGTCTAAGAAGACATACAAATTAGTAGTTTCGGTTCATTACTAAAGCAGTTGGTTTAGAAAACATACATCTTCACTGGCGAACACTGTGCTGTGTGAAATAAGCTAGTTTGGTTCTAGGAATCAGTTGCTTTCCTACGAAGAAGGTTTAGTGCAGCAACTTCAAACCTACCTTGTTTGTGTAGTCTAACAAGATGTACAACTTACTAGTTTCGCTTCTTTTCTACAGCAGTTTGTTTAGAAAAGAAACATCTTCATTGCCTAAAACTGTACTGTTTGAAATATGTTAGTTCGGTTCTAGGAATCAGTCGCTTTCCTACGAAGCAGGTTCAGTGCACCAAGTTCAAACTTTTACAGTTAATGTAGCCTACCAAGATGTACAACTTAGTAGTTTGCCTTCATTTCAAAAGCAGTTTGTTTAGAAAACATACATCTTCATTTGCCTAAAACTGTACTGTGTGAAATAAGTTAGTTGGGTTCTAGGAATCAGTTGCTTTCCTACGAAGAAGGTTTAGTGCAGCAACTTCAAACATTTCTAGTTAGTGTAATCTAAGAAGATGTACAAATTAGTAGTTTCACTTCATTAGTAAAGCAGTTGGTTTAGAAAACATACATCTTCATTGGCGAACACTGTGCTGTGTGAAATAAGCTAGTTTGGTTCTAGGAATCATTTGCTTTCCCTAGAAGAAGGTTTAGTGCAGCAACTTCAAACCTTCCTTGTTTGTGTAGTCTAACAAGATGTACAACTTACTTGTTTCACTTCATTTCTAAAGTAGTTTGTTTAGAAAACAAACATCTTCATTGCCGAACTCTGTACTGTGTGAAATAAGCTAGTTGGTTCTTTGAATCAGTTGCTTTCCTACGAAGAAGGTTTAGTGCAGCAAGTTCAAACTTTTCTAGTTAGTGTAATCTAACAAGATGTACAACTTAGTAGTTTCACTTCATTTCTAAAGCAGTTTGTTTAGAAAACATACATCTTCATTGCGAAAACTGTACTGTGTGAAATAAGTTAGTTCGGTTTCTAAGAATCAGTTCCTTTCCGTAAAAAGACGGTTTAGTGCAGCAACTTCAAACATTTTTAGTTAGTGTAATCTAAGAAGATGAACAAATTAGTAGTTTCACTTCATTTCTAAAGCAGTTTGTTTTACACAACATACATCTTCATTGGCGAACACTGTGCTGTGTGAAATAAGCCATTTTGTTCTTGGAATCAGTTGCTTTCCTACAAAGAAGGTTTAGTGCAGCAAGTTCAAACTTTTTCTAGTTAGTGTAATCTAACAAGATGTACAACTTAGTAGTTTCAATTCATTTCTAAGCAGTTAGTTTAGAAAACATACATCTTCATTGCCCAAAACTGTATTGTGTGAAATAAGTTAGTTCTTTTCTAGGAATCAGTTGCTTTACTAAGAAGAAGGTTTAGTGCAGAAACTTCAAACTTTTCCATTTAATGTAATCTAACAAGATGTACAACTTAGTAGTTTCACTTCATTTCTAAAGCAGTTTGTTTGAAAACATACATCTTCATTGCCCAAAACTGTACTGTGTGAAATAAGTTAGTTGGGTTCTAGGAATCAGTTGCTTTTCCTACAAAGAAGGTTTAGTGCAGCAAGTTCAAACTTTCCATTTTAGTGTAATTCTAACAAGATGTACAACTTAGTAGTTTAGGTTCATTTCTAAAGCAGTTTGTTTAGAAAACATACATCTTCATTTCGAACACTGTACTGTGTGAAATAAGCTAGTTTGGTTCTAGGAATCAGTTGCTTTCCTTGAAGAAGGTTCAGTGCAGCAAGTTCAAAACTATTTCTAGTTAGTCCAAACAAGATGTCATTACAACCATCTTCACTTCATTGTGTGAAATAAGCAGTTTGTTCTAACAAGATTTACAACTTCAAACCTTCCTTTTTTTAGTCTAACAAGATGAACAAACTAGTTTAGTTCATTTCTACACTTCAAACATTTCTAGTTAGTGTAATCTAAGAAGATGTACAAATTTTTAGTTAGTTTCGTAAATTAGTTGTTTCTTCATTTTTCTAAAGCAGTTTGTTTTAGAAAACAAACATCTTCATTGCTGAAAACTGTACTGTGTGAAATAAGTTAGTTCGGTTCTAGGAATCAGTTGCTTTCCTACGAAGAAGGTTTAGTGCAGCAAGTTCAAACTTTTACAGTTAATGTAATCTACCAAGATGTACAAATTAGTAGTTTGACTTCATTTCTAAAGCAGTTTGTTTAGAAAACATACATCTTCATTGGCGAAAACTGTGCTGTGTGAAATAAGCTAGTTTGGTTCTAGGAATCATTTGCTTTCCCTACGAAGAAGGTTTAGTGCAGCAAACTTCAAACCTTCCTTGTTTGTGTAGGCTAACAAGATGTACAACTTACTAGTTTCACTTCATTTCTAAAGTTGTTTGTTTAGAAAAGAAACATCATCTTTTGCGAAAACACTGTCCTGTGTGAAATAAGCCAGTTCGGTTCTAGGAAAAAGCAGTTGCATTTCCTACGAAGAAGGTTCAGTGCAGCAAGTTCAAACTTTTCTAGTTAGTGTTATCTAAACAGGATGTATAACTTAGTAGTTTCACTTCATTTCTAAAGCAGTTTGTTTAGAAAACATATATATTCATTGCGAAAACTGTACTGTGAGATATAAGTTAGTTCGGTTCTAGGAATCAGTTGCCTTCTCTGAAGAAGGTTTAGTGCACGAACTTCAAACATTTCTAGTTAGTGTAATCTAAGAAGATGTACAAATTAGTAGTTTTGCTTCATTTCTAAAGCAGCTGGTTTAGAGAACATACATCTTCATTGGCGAACACTTTGCTGTGTGAAATGAGCTAGTTTGGTTCTAGGAATCAGTTGCTTTCTTACGAAGAAGGTTCAGTGCAGAAAGTTCAAACTTTTCTAGTTAATGTAATCTGACAAGATATACAACTTAGTAGTTTCACTTCATTTCTAAAGCAGTTTGTTTAGAAAACATACATCTTCATTTCCGAATACTGTACTGTGTGAAATAAGCTAGTTCGGTTCCAGGAATCAGTTGCTTTCCTACGAAGAAGTTTTAATCCAGCAATTTCAAACCTTCATTGTTTGTGTAGTCTAACAAGATTTACAACTTACTCGTTTCGCTTCATTTCTAAAGTAGTTAGTTTAGAAAAGAAACATCTTCATTGCCGAACACTGTACTGTGTGAAATAAGCTAGTTCGGTTCTAGGAATCAGTCGCTTTCCTACGAAGAAGGTTTAGTGCAGCAACTTCAATCTTTTCTAGTTAGTGTAATCTAACAAGATGTACAACTTAGTAGTTTCAATTCATTTCTACAGCAGTTTGTTTAGAAAACATACATCTTCATTGCCGAAAACTGTACTGTGTGAAATAAGTTAGTTCGGTTCTAGGAATAAGTGGCTTTCCTACGAAGAAGTTTTAGTGCAGCAACTTCAAACATTTCTAGTTAGTGTAATCTAAGAAGATGTACAAATTAGTAGTTTCGCTTCATTACTAAAGCAGTTGGTTTCGAAAACATACATCTTCCCTGGCAAACACTGTGCTGTGTGAAATAAGCTAGTTTGGTTCTAGGAATCAGTTGCTTTTTCCTACGAAGAAGGTTTAGTCCAGCAACTTCAAACCTTCCTTGTTTGTGTAGTCTAACAAGATGTACAACTTACTAGTTTCGCTTCATTTCTACATCAGTTTGATTAGAAAAGAAACATCTTCATTGCCGACAACTGTACTGTGTGAAATAAGTTAGTTCGGTTCTAGGAATCAGTCGCTTTCCTACGAAGAAGGTTCAGTGCAGCAAGTTCAAACTTTTCCAGTTAATGTAATCTACCAAGATGTACAACTTAGTAGTTTGACTTCATTTCTAAAGCTGTTTGTTTAGAAAACATGCATCTTCATTGCCTAAAACTGTACTGTGTGAAATAAGTTAGTTCGGTTCTAGGAATCAGTTGCTTTCCTACAAAGAATGTTTACTGCAGCAACTTCAAACATTTGTAGTTAATGTAATCTAAGAAGATGTACAAATTAGTAGTTTCGGTTCATTACTAAAGCAGTTGTTTTAGAAAACATACATCTTCCCTGGCGAACACTGTACTGTGTGAAATAAGCTAGTTTGGTTCTAGGAAACAGTCGCTTTCCAACGAAGAAGGTTCAGTGCAGCAAGTTCAAACATTTCTAGTTAGTGGAATCTATCAAGATATACAACGTAGTAGTTTCACTTCATTTCTAAAGCAGTTTGTTTAGAAAACATACATCTTCATTGCCAAAAATTGTACTGTGTGAAATAAGGTAGTTCCGTTCTAGGAATCACTTGCTTTCCTCTGAAGAAGGTTTAGTTCAGTAACTTCAAACATTTTTAGTTAGTGTAATCTAAGAAGATGTACAAATTAGTTGTTTCGCTTCATTTCTAAAGCAGTTGGTTTAGAAAACATACATCTTCATTGGCGAACACTGTGCTCTGTGAAATAAGCCAGTCCTGTTCTGGGAATCAGTTGCTTTCCTACGAAGAAGGTTTAGTGCAGCAAGTTCAAACTTTTCTAGTTAGTGTAATCTAACAAGATGTACAACTTAGTAGTTTCAATTCATTTCTACAGCAGTTTGTTTAGAAAACATACATCTTCATTGCGAAAACTGTACTGTGTGAAATATGTTAGTTAAGTTCTAGGAATCAGTTCCTTTACTACGAAGATGATTTAGTGCAGAAAGTTCAAACTTTTCCATTTAATGTAATCTACCAAGATGTACAACTTAGTAGTTTCACTTCATTTCTACAGCAGTTTGTTTAGAAAACATACATCTTCATTGCCGAAAACTGTACTGTGTGAAATATGTTAGTTCGCTTCTAGGAATCAGTTCCTTTACTACGAAGATGATTTAGTGCAGAAAGTTCAAACTTTTCCATTTAATGTAATCTACCAAGATGTACAACTTAGTAGTGTCACTTCATTTCTACAGCAGTTTGTTTAGAAAACATACATCTTCATTGCCGAAAACTGTACTGTGTGAAATATGTTAGTTCGGTTCTAGGAATCAGTTCCTTTACTACGAAGATGATTTAGTGCAGAAAGTTCAAACTTTTCCATTTAATGTAATCTACCAAGATGTACAACTTAGTAGTTTCACTTCATTTCTAAAGCAGTTTGTTTAGAAAACAGACATCTTCATTGCCGAAAACTGTACTGTGTGAAATAAGTTAGTTGGGTTCTAGGAATCAGTTGCTTTCCTACGAAGAATGTTTATTGCAGCAACTTCAAACATTTCTAGTTAGTGTAGTCTAAGAAGACATACAAATTAGTAGTTTAGGTTCATTACTAAAGCAGTTGGTTTAGAAAACATACATCTTCACTGGCGAACACTGTGCTGTGTGAAATAAGCTAGTTTGGTTCTAGGAATCAGTTGCTTTCCCTACGAAGAGGGTTAAGTGCAGCAACTTAAAACCTACCTTGTTTTGTAGTCTAACAAGATGTAGAACTTACTAGTTTCGCTTCTTTTCTACAGCAGTTTGTTTAGAAAAGAAACATCTTCATTGCCGAAAACTGTACTGTTTGAAATATGTTAGTTCGGTTCGAGGAATCAGTCTCTTTCCTACGAAGCAGGTTCAGTGCACCAAGTTCAAACTTTTACAGTTAATGTAGCCTACCAAGATCTACAACTTAGTAGTTTGACTTCATTTCTAAAGCAGTTTGTTTAGAAAACATACATCTTCATTGCTGAAAACTGTACTGTGTGAAATAAGTTAGTTGGGTTCTAGGAATCAGTTGATTTCCTACGAAGAATGTTTATTGCAGCAACTTCAAACATTTCTAGTTAGTGTAACCTAAGAAGATGTACAAATTAGTAGTTTCGCTTCATTAGTAAAGCACTTGGTTTAGAAAACATACATCTTCACTGGCGAACACTGTGCTGTGTGAAATAAGCTAGTTTGGTTCTAGGAATCAGTTGCTTTCCTACGAAGAAGGTTTAGTGCAGCAATTTCAAACCTTCCTTGTTTGTGTAGTCTAACAAGATGTACAACTTACTAGTTTCGCTTCATTTCTAAAGTAGTTTGTTTAGAAAACAAACATCTTCATTGCCGAAAAGTGTACTGTGTGAAATAAGGTAGTTCCGTTCTAGGAATCAGTTGCTTTCCTACGAAGAAGGTTTAGTTCAGCAACTTCAAACATTTCTAGTTAGTGTAATCTAAGAAGATGTACAAATTAGTAGTTTCACTTCATTTCTAAATTAGTTGGTTTAGAACACATACATCTTCATTGCCGAACACTGTGCTGTGTGAAATAAGCTAGTTTGGTTCTAGGAATCAGTTGATTTCCTACGAAGAAGGTTTAGTGCAGCAAGTTCAAACTTTTCTAGTTAGTGTAATCTAACAAGGAGTACAACTTAGTAGTTTCACTTCATTTCTAAAGCAGTATGCACAGAAAACATACATCTTCATTGCCGAAAACTGTACTGTGTGAAATAAGTTAGTTCGGTTCTAGGAATCAATTGCTTTCCTACGAAGAAGGTTTAGTGTAGCAACATCAAACATTTCTAGTTAGTGTAATCTAAGAACATGTACAAATTAGTATTTTCGCTTCATTTCTAAAGCAGTTGGTTTAGAAAACATACATCTTCATTGGCGAACACTGTGCTGTGTAAAATAAGCTAGTTTGGTTCTAGGAATCAGGTGCTTTCCTACGAAGAAGGATTAGTGCAGCAACTTCAAACCTTCCTAGTTTGTGCAGTCTAACAAGATGTACAACTTACTAGTTTCTCTTCATTTCTAAAGTAGTTTGTTTAGAACACAAACATCTTCATTGCCGAACACTGTACTGTGTGAAATAAGCTAGTTCGGTTCTAGGAATCAGTTGCTTTCTTACGAAGAAGGTTCAGTGCAGCAAGTTCAAACTTTTCTAGTTAGTGTAATCTAACAAGATGTGCAACTTAGTAGTTTCACTTTATTTCTAAAGCAGTTTGTTTAGAAAACATACATCTTCATTGCCGAAAACTGTACTGTGTGAAATAAGTTAGTTCGGTTCTAAGAAATAGTTCCTTTCGTAAAAAGAAGGTTTAGTGCAGCAACTTCAAACATTTCTAGTTCGTGGAATCTAAGAAGATGTACAAATTAGTAGTTTCGCTTCATTTATAAAGCAGTTGGTTTACAAAACATAAATCTTCATTGGCGAACACTGTGCTGTGTGAAATAAGCTCGTTTGTTTTTTGGAATCAGTTGCTTTCCTACAAAGAAGGTTTAGTGCAGCAACTTCAAACCTTCCTTTTTGTGTAGTCTAACAAGATGTACAACTTACTAGTTTCGCTTCATTTCTAATGTAGTTTTTTTAGAAAACAAACACCTTCATTGCCCAACTCTGTACTGTGCGAAATAAGCTAGTTCTGTTCTCGGAATCATTTGCTTTTCTAAGAAGAAGGTTTAGTGCAGCAAGTTCAAACTTTTCTAGTTAGTGTAATCTAACAAGATGTACAACTTAGTAGTTTCAATTCATTTCTACAGCAGTTTGTTTAGAAAACAGACATCTTCATTGCCGAAAACTGTACTGTGTGAAATAAGTTAGTTGGGTTCTACGAATCAGTTGCTTTCCTACGAAGAATGTTTATTGCAGCAACTTCAAACATTTCTAGTTAGTGTAATTTAAGAAGATGTAGAAATTAGTAGTTTCGGTTCATTGCTAAAGCAGTTGGTTTAGAAAACATACATCTTCACTGGCGAACACTGTGCTGTGTGAAATAAGCTAGTTTGGTTCTAGGAATCAGTTGCTTTCCTACGAAGAAGTTTTAGTCCAGCAACTTCAAACCTTCCTTGTTTGTGTAGTCTAACAAGATGTACAACTTACTAGTTTCGCTTCATTTCTACAGCAGTTTGTTTAGAAAAGAAACATCTTCATTGCTGAAAACTGTACTGTGTGAAATAAGTTAGTTCGGTTCTAGGAATCAGTCACTTTCCTACGAAGAAGGTTCAGTGCAGGAAGTTCAAACTTTTACAGTTAATGTAATCTACCAAGATGTACAACTTAGTAGTATGACTTCATTTCTAAAGCAGTTTGTTTAGAAAACATACATCTTCATTGCCGAAAACTGTGCTGTGTGAAATAAGCTAGTTTGGTTCTAGGAATCATTTGCTTTCCTACGAAGAAGGTTTAGTGCAGCAAACTTCAAACCTTCCTTGTTTGTGTAGGCTAACAAGATGTACTACGTACTAGTTTCGCTTCATTTCTAAAGTTGTTTGTTTAGAAAAGAAACATCATCTTTGCCGAACACTGTCCTGTGTGAAATAAGCTAGTTCGGTTCTAGGAATCAGTTGCTTTCCTACGAAGAAGGTTTAGTGCAGCAATTTCAAACCTTCCTTGTTTGTGTAGTCTAACAAGATGTACAACTTACTAGTTTCGCTTCATTTCTAAAGTAGTTTGTTTAGAAAACAAACATCTTCATTGCCGAAAAGTGTACTGTGTGAAATAAGGTAGTTCCGTTCTAGGAATCAGTTGCTTTCCTACGAAGAAGGTTTAGTTCAGCAACTTCAAACATTTCTAGTTAGTGTAATCTAAGAAGATGTACAAATTAGTAGTTTCACTTCATTTCTAAAGCAGTTTGTTTAGAAAACATACATCTTCATTTCCGAAAACTGTACTGTGTGAAATAAGTTAGTTCTGTTCTAGGAATCAGTTGCTTTCCTACGAAGAAGGTTTAGTGCAGCAAGTTCAAACTTTTCTAGTTAGTGTAATCTAACAACATGTACAACTTAGTAGTTTCAATTCATTTCTACAGCAGTTTGTTTAGAAAACACACATCTTCATTGCCGAAAACTGTACTGTGTGAAATAAGTTAGTTCGGTTCTAGGAATCAGTTGTTTTGCTACGAAGACTGTTTAGTGCAGAAAGTTCAAACATTTAGAGTTAGTGTAATCTAAGAAGATGTACAAATTAGTAGTTTCAATTCATTTCTACAGCAGTTGGTTTAGAAAACATACATCTTCATTGCCGATCTCTGTACTGTGTGAAATAAGCTAGTTCTGTTCTAGGAATCAGTTGCTTTCCTACGAAGAAGGTTCAGTGCAGGAAGTTCAAAATTTTCTAGTTAGTGTAATCTAACAAGATGTACAACTTAGTAGTTTCACTTCATTTCTAAAGCAGTTTGTTTAGAAAACATACATCTTCATTGCCGAAAACTGTACTGTGTGAAATAAGGTAGTTCCGTTCTAGGAATCAGTTGCTTTCCTACGAAGAAGGTTTAGTGCAGCAACTTCAAACATTTCTAGTTAGTGTAATCTAAGAAGTTGTACAAATTAGTAGTTTCACTTCATTTCTAAATCAGTTGGTTTAGAAAACATACAACTTCATTGGTGAACACTGTGCTGTGTGCAATAAGCTAGTTTGGTTCTAGGAATCAGTTGCTTTCCTAGGAAGAATGTGTAGTGCAGCATTTTCAAACCTTCCATGTTTGTGTAGTCTAACAATATGTACAACTTACTAGTTTCTCTTCATTTCTACAGTAGTTTGTTTAGAAAACAAACATCTTCATTACCGAACACTGTACTGTGTGAAATAAGCTAGTTCGGTTCTAGGAATCAGTTCCTTTCCTAAGAAGATGTCTTAGTTCAGAAAGTTCAAACTTTTCCAGTTAATGTAATCTACCAAGATGTACAACTTAGTAGTTTCACTTCATTTCCAAAGCAGTTTGTTTAGAAAACAGACATGTTCATTGCCGAAAACTGTACTGGGTGAAATAAGTTAGTTCGGTTCTAGGAATCAGTCGCTTTCCTACGAAGAAGCTTTAGTGCAGCAACTTCAAACATTTCTAGTTAGTGTAATCTAAGAAGATGTGCAAATTAGTAGTTTCGCTTCATTTCTAAAGCAGGTGGTTTAGAAAACATGCATCTTTAATAGTGAATACTGTGCTGTGTGAAATAAGCTAGTTTGGTTCTAGGAATCAGTTACTTTCCTACGAAGAAGGTTTAGTGAAGCAACTTCAAACCTTCCTTGTTTGTGTAGTCTAACAAGAAGTACAACTTACTAGTTTCACTTCTTCTCTGAAGCAGTTTGTTTAGAAAACATACATCTTCATTGCCGAAAACTGTACTGTGTGAAATAAGGTAGTTCCGTTCTAGGAATCAGTTGCTTTCCTACGAAGAAGTTTTAGTTCAGCAACTTCAAACATTTCTATTTAGTGTAATGAAAGAAGATGTACAAATTATTAGTTTCGCTTCATTTCTAAAGCAGTTGATTTAGAAAACATACATCTTCATTGGCGAACACTGTGCTGTGTGAAATAAGCTAGTTTGGTTCTAGGAATCAGTTGCTTTCCTACGAAGAAGGTTTAGTGCAGCAAATTCAAACATTTCTTGTTAGTGTAATCGAAGAAGATGTACAACTGACTAGTTTCGCTTCATTTCTAAAGTAATTTGTTTAGAAAACAAACATCTTCATTGCCGAACTCTGTACTGTGTGATATAAGCTAGTTCTGTCCTAGGAATCAGTTGCTTTCCTACGAAGAAGGTTTAGTGCAGCAAGTTCAAACTTTTCTAGTTAGTTTAATCTAACAAGATGTACAAATAAGTAGTTTCGCCTCATTTCTAATGCAGTTTTTTTAGAAAACATACATCTTCATTTCCGAAAACTGTATTGTGTGAAATAAGTTAGTTCGGTTCTAGGAATCAGCTGCTTTCCTACGAAGACGGTTTAGTGCAGAACGTTCATACCTGTATAGTTAGTGTAATGTAAGAAGATGTACAAATTAGAAGTTTCGCTTCATTTCTAAAGCAGTTTGTTTAGAAAACATACATCTTCATTTCCGAAAACTGTACTGTGTGAAATAAGTTAGTTCGGTTCTAGGAATCAATTGCTTTCCTACGAAGAAGGTTTAGTGCAGCAACTTCAAACATTCCCAGTTACTGTAATCTAAGAAGATGTACAAATTAGTAGTTTCGCTTCATTTCTAAAGCAGTTGGTTTAGAAAACATACATCTTCACTGGCGAACACTGTCCTGTGTGAAATAAGCTAGTTTGGTTCTAGGAATCAGTTTGTTTCCTAATAAGAAGGTTTAGTGCATAAACCTCAAACCTTCCTTGTTTGTGTAGTCTAATGAGATGTACAACTTAGTAGTTTCGCTTCATTTCTAAAGTAGTTTGTTTAGAAAACAAACAACTTCATTGCCATAAAAGTGTACTGTGTGAAATAATCTAGTTCGGTTCTAGGAATCAGTTGCTTTCCTACGAAGAAGGTTCAGTGCAGCAAGTTCAAACTTTTCTAGTTAGTGTAATCTAACAAGATGTACAACTTAGTAGTTTCACTTCAATTTTAAAGCAGTTTGTTTTCAAAACATACATATTCATTGCAGAAAACTGTACTGTGTGAAATAAGTTAGTTCGGTTCTAGGAATCAGTTGCTCTCCTACGAAGACGGTTTAGTGCAGAAAGTTCAAACTTTTCCAGTTAATGTAATCTACCAAGATGTACAACTTTGTAGTTTCACTTCATTTCTAAGGCAGTTTGTTTAGAAAACATACATCTTCACTGCAGTAAACTGTACTGTGTGAAATAAGATAGTTGGTTCTAGGAATCAGTTGCTTTCCCTAAGAAGAAGGTTTTGTGCAGCAACTTCAAACATTTCTAGTTAGTGTAATCTAAGAAGATGTACAAATTAGTCGTTTCCCTTCATATCTTTTTTTTTAATCAATATATATTTTTTATTTATATTATTCTGATTTTACATTCATAGTATTGGTTCCATTGTCCTCCTCCCCTTCCTCCCACTTTCAAAGGGGCCCTCATCAATGGGGAATGTTTATCATGCATTGTGAGTTTGCTCAAGAGTTCTGGTGGATAGGCCCCAGTCTCTGTGCATAATGCCCCAACTTGTGACTCTAACAATCTTTCCGCCCCCTCTTCCGCGAGTTTCCCTGAGCCACATTTTGGTCATTTTAGTTCTGCTTCCTTGATGAGGTTTTGGGAGCCTCTGTGTCTCTGGATATCTGGCTAATGACTGGAGTTGGATGTTCTCTGTATTTATCTCCTTCAGCCTTTTTCTGGTGTTGTGATCGCCTTGAGCGCTGTATTCTTGCCCTTCCCCTGCGTTGTTCTATGGTTTCAGCTGGTGAGGTGTGGTTAGCTGATCCTCCCTTCAGGTTCATTGTCCACCTGAAAAGAGATAAGCAAATTCTCCAACGGAGAGAGAAGTTAGTACTAGATAGAAGGGATAACCATATATGTTTTGGAGGGAACTTTATATGCATTGGCTCTCTTCTAGCCCACATTTGGTGGCCACTAGATCTTGGAGACTGAGCTCATTTTTTTGTACATGGCTTTGACTTATTTCCCAGTTCCAGCAATGAGTTCCACTCCACTGAGTGGATCTATTAGCCAAATCAAGAACAGTTGGTTACCCCCCATGGCTGTTTGCCACTACTGCACTTGTATGAGCATTACGTCAGATGGTTTCCTGCTGGGTATCTTAGACTGCAAGTTGTTTGGACCAATGTCAGACATTTTCCCCCAGTTGCTCATGTAGCACCCTCTGGTACTAGACTCGCTAACTGTCTGGGGACTGACCTTCTTCAGATTCTGGCCAGGTCTCTCTGTGTTTGGTCTTACACACGTATGCTGTCTTCGACAGTAGGGTCTTACCATTAACCTTTGGTGGGTCACCAAGTACTCTGACAGAAGTCTGTCTTTTTTGGGAAACCTTGTAGGTGTTTCAGATCAACAGCTCATTGTGGAAGTTAACCCCTTGCTGGTACTGGGAGTTATAAGTCTACACCTAGGAAGGTAAGGGAGGAAAAAGATATATAATGTAAAAAAGAGTAAAGTGAGTAGAGGGGAGAGAGAGAGAGAGAGAGAGAGAGAGAGGGAAAGAGAAGAGAAAGAGAAGCAGGACAAGATTAAAGTTGGGCTTCATCATGTTCTCTCCAGGTTCCTGTGGTTCAGTATATTCCCTCCGTAGGCCTGCTGAAGGATCACTGTTTTAGCCTGTTGTTCAGAGTAAAGGGTTTTGTATTATTTTTCCCTTTTGGGTCCCAATTTGTATCCCCCCCTTGTCCTCCCTCCCACCCTCTGATTCCCTCCCACGATTACCATCCCTCCATCTCACCAGGAGTTGCTTTAGAAAACATACATCTTCATTGGCGAACACTGTGCTGTGTGAAATAAGGTAGTTTGGTTCTAGGAATCAGTTGCTTTCTTAGGAAGAAGGTTTAGTGCAGCAACTTCAAACCTTCCGTGTTTGTGTAGTCTAACAAGATATACAACTACTAGTTTCGCTTCATTTCTAAAGTAGTTTGTTTAGAAAACAAAAATCTTCATTGCTGAACACTGTACTGTGTGAAATAAGCTAGGTCGGTTCGAGGAATCAGTTGCTTTCCTACGAAGAAGGTTCCGTGCAGCAAGTTCAAACTTTTCTAGTTAGTGTAATCTAACAAGATGTAAAACTTAGTAGTTTCACTTCATTTCTAAAGCAGTTTGTTTAGAAAACATACATCTTCATTTTCGAAAACTGTACTTTGTGAAATAAGGTAGTTCCGTTCTAGGAATCAGTTGCTTTCCTAAGAAGAAGGTTTAGTGCAGCAACTTCAAACATTTCTAGTTAGTGTAATCTAAGAAGATGTACAAATTGGTAGTTTTGCTTCATTTCTAAAGCAGTTGGTTTAGAAAACATACATCTTCATTGGCGAACACTGTGCTGTGTGAAATAAGCTAGTTTGGTTCTAGGAATCAGTTGCTTTAATACGAAGAAGGTTTAGTGCAGCAACTCCAAACCTTCCTTGTTTGTGCAGTCTAACAAGATGTACAACTTACTAGTTTCACTTCATTTCTAAAGTAGTTTGTTTAGAAAACAAACATCTTCATTGCCGAACACTGTACTGTGTGAAATAAGCTAGTTCGGTTATAGGAATCAGTTGCTTTCCTAAGAAGAAGGTTCAGTGCAGCAAGTTCAAACTTTTCTAGTTAGTGTAATCTAACAAGATGTACAACTTAGTAGTTTCCCTTCATTTCTAAAGCAGTTTGTTTAGATAACATACATCTTCATTTCCAAAAACTGTACTGTGTGAGATAAGCTAGTTCGGTTCTAGGAATCAGTTGCTTTCCTATGAAGAAGGTTTAGTGCACCAACTTCAAACCTTCCTTGTTTGTGTAGTCTAACAAGACGTACAACTTAATAGTTTCGCTTCATTGCTAAAGTAGTTTGTTTAGAAAACAAATATCTTCATTGCCGAACACTGTCCTGTGTGAAATAAGCTAGTTCGTTTCTAGGAATCAGTTGCTTTCCTACGAAGAAGGTTTAGGGCAGCAAATTGAAACATTTCTAGTTAGGGTAATCTAACAAGATGTTCAACTGAGTAGTTTCAATTCATTTCTACAACAGTTTCTTTGGAAAACATACATCTTCATTGCCAAAAACTGTACTGTGTGAAATAAGTTAGTTTACTTCTAGGAATCAGTTCCTTTCCTACGAAGACGGTTTAGTGCAGAAAGTTCAAACTTTTCCAGTTAATGTAATGTACCAAGAAGTACAACTTAGTAGTTTCTCTTCATTTCTAAAGCAGTTTCTTTAGAAAACAAACATCTTCATTGCCGAAAACTGTACTGTGTGAAATAAGTTAATTCGGTTCTAGGAATCATTTCCTTCATTACGAAGACGGTTTAGTGCAGAAAGTTCAACCTTTTCTAGTTAATGCAATCTAACAAGATGTACAACTTAGTAGTTTCACTTCATTTCTAAAGCAGTTTGTTTAAAAAATATACATCTTCATTTCCAAAAACTGTACTGTGTAAAATAAGTTAGTTCGGTTCTAGGAATCAGTTGCTTTCCGACGAAGAAGGTTTAGTGCAGCCACTTCAAACGTTTCTACTTAGTGTAATCTAAGAAGATGTACAACTTACTAGATTCGCTTCATTTCTAAAGTAGTTTGTTTAGAAAACAAACATCTTCATTGCCGAACTCTGTACTGTGTGAAATAAGCTGGTTCTGTTCTAGGAATCATTTGCTTTCCTACGAAAAACCTTTAGTGCAGCAAGTTCAAACTCTTCTAGTTAGTGTAATCTAACAAGATGTACAACTTAGTAGTTTCACTTCATTTCTAAAGCAGTTTGTTTAGAAAACATACATCTTCATTGCCGAAAACTGTACTGTGTGAAATAAGTTAGTTCAGTTCTAGGAATCAGTAGCTTTCCTACAAAGAAGGTTTCATCCAGCAACTTCAAACCTTCCTTGTATGTGTCGTCTAAGAAGATGTACAACTTACTAGTTTCGCTTCATTTCTAAAGTAGTTTGTTTAGAAAACAAACATCTTCATTGCCGAACACTGTTTCTGTGTGAAATAAGCTAGTTCGTTTCTACGAATCAGTTGCTTTCCTATGAAGAAGGTTTAGTGCAGCAAGTTCAAACTTTTCTAGTTAGTGTAATCTAACAAGATATACAACTCACTAAATTCGCTTCATATCTAAGGTAGTTTGTTTCAAAAACAACCATCTTCATTGCTGAACACTGTACTGTGTGAAATAAACTAGTTCGGTTCTAGGAATCAGTTGCTTTCCTACGAAGAAGGTTTAGTGCAGCAACTTCAAACCTTCCTTGTTTGTATAGTCTAACAAGATGAACAACTTACTAGTTACGCTTCATTTCTAAAGTAGTTTGTTTAGAAAACAAACATCTTCATTGCCGAACACTGTCCTGTGTGAAATAAGCTAGTTTGTTTCTAGGAATCAGTTGTTTCCCACGAAGAAGGTTTAGTGCAGCAAGTTCTAACCTTTCAGGTTAGTGTAATCTAACAAGATGTACAACTTAGTAGTTTCACTTCATTCCTAAAGCAGTTTGTTTAGAAAACATACATCTTCATGGCCGAAAACTGTACTGTGTGAAATAAGTTAGTTCGGTTCTAGGAATCAGTTGCTTTCCTACGAAGAAGGTTTAGTGCAGCAACTTCAAACCTTCCTTGTTTGTGTAGTCTAACAAGATGTACAACTTATTAGATTCACTTCATTTCTAAAGCAGTTTGTATAGAAAACATACATCTTCGTTGCGGAAAACTGTACTTTGTTTAATAACGTAGTTCCGTTCTAGGAATCAGTTGCTTTCCTACGAGGAAGGTTTAATTCATCAACTTCAAACATTTCTAGTTAGTGTAATCTAAGAAGATGTACAAATTAGGAGTTTCGCTTCATTTCTAAAGCAGTTGGTTTAGGAAACATACATCTTCGTTGGCGAACACTGTGCTGTGTGAAATAAGCTAGCTTGGTTCTAGGAATCAGTTGCTTTCCTACGAAGAAGGTTTAGTGCAGCAACTTCAAACATTTCTTGTTAGTGTAATCTAAGAAGATATACAAATTAATAGTTTCGGTTCATTTCTAAAGCAGTTGGTTTAGAAAACATACATCTTCATTGGCGAACACTGTGCTGTGTGAAATAAACTAGTTTGGTTCTAGGAATCAGTTGCTTTCCTACGAAGAAGGTTTAGTGCAGCAACTTCAAACATTTCTTGTTATTGTAATCTAACAAGATGTACAACTTAGTAGTTTCAATTCATTTGTACAGCAGTTTGTTTAGAAAACATACATCTTCATTGCCGAAAACTGTACTGTGTGAAATAACTTAGTTCGGTTCTAGGAATCAGTTCCTTTCCTACGAAGATGGTTTAGTGCAGAAAGTTCAAACATTTACAGTTAGTGTAATCTAAGAAGATGTACAAATTAGTAGTTTCGCATCATTTCTAAAGCAGTTTCTTTAGAAAACAAACATCTTCATTGCCGAACTCTGTACTGTGTGAAATAAGCTAGTTCTGTTCTAGGAATCAGTTGGTTTCCTACGAAGAAGGATTAGTGCAGCAAGTTCAAAATTTTCTAGTTAGTGTAATCTAACACGATGTACAACTTAGTAGTTTCACTTCATTTCTAAAGAAGTTTGTTTAGAAAACAAACATCTTCATTGCCGAACACTGTACTGTGTGAAATAAGCTAGTTCGGTTCTAGGAAACAGTTGCTTTCCTACGAAGAAGCTTTATTGCAGCAACTTCAAACATTTGTAGTTAGTGTAATCTAAGAATATGTACAAATTAGTAGTTTCGCTCCATTTCTAAAGCAGTTGGTTTAGAAAACAAACATCTTCATTGGCGAACACTGTGCTGTGTGAAAGAAGCTAGTTTGGTTCTAGGAATCAGGTGCTTTCCTACGAAGAAGGTTTATTGCAGCAACTTCAAACCTTCCTTGTTTGTGTAGTCTAACAAGATGTACAACTTACTAGTTTCGCTTCATTTCTAAAGTAGTTTGTTTAGAAAACAAACATCTTCATTGCCGAACACTGTACTGTGTGAAATAAGTTAGTTCGGTTCTAGGAATCAGTTGCTTTCCTACAAAGAAGGTTTAGTGCAGCAAGTTCAAACTTTTCTAGTTAATGTAATCTAACAAGATGTACAACTTAGTAGTTTCACTTCATTTCTAAAGCAGTTTGTTTAGAAAACATACATATTCATTGCTGGAAAATGTAGTGTGTGAAATACGTTAGTTCGGATCTAGGAATCATTTCCTTTCCTACGAAGACGGTTTAGTGCAGAAAGTTCAACCTTTGCTGATTAATGTAAACTAACAAGATGTACTACTTAATAGTTTCACTTCATTTCTAAAGCAGTGTGGTTAGAAAACATACATCTTCATTGCCGAAAACTGTACTGTGGGAAATACGCTAGTTCGGTTCTAGGAATCAGTTGCTTTCCTTCGAAGAAGGTTTAGCGCAGCAACTTCAAACCTTCTTTGTTTGTGTAGTCTAACAAGATGTACAACTTACTAGTTTCGCTTCATTGCGAAAGTAGTTTGTTTAGAAAACAAACACCTTCATTGCCAAACTCTCTACTGTGTGAAATAAGCTAGTTCGGTTTTAGGAATCAGTTGCTCTCCTACGAAGAAGGTTTAGTGCAGCAAGTTCAAACTTTTCTAGTTAGTGTAATCTAACAAGATGTACAACTGAGTAGTTTCAATTCATTTCTACCGCAGTTTGATTACAAAACATACATCTTCATTGCCGAAAACTGTACTGTGTGAAATATGTTAGTTCGGTTCTAGGAATCAGTTCCTTTCCTACAAAGACGGTTTAGTGCAGAAAGTTCAAACTTTTCCAGTTAATGTAATCTACGAAGATGTATAACTTAATAGTTTCACTTCATTTCTAAAGCAGTTTGTTTAGAAAACATACATCTTCATTTCCGAAAACTGTACTGTGTGAAATAACTTAGTTCGGTTCTAGGAATCAGTTGCTTTCGGCGAAGAAGGTTTAGTGCAGCAACTTCAAACATTTCTAGTTAGTGTAATCTAAGAAGATGTACAAATTAGTAGTTTCGCTTCATTTCTAAAGCAGTTGGTTTAGAAAACAGACATCTTCATTGGCGAACACTGTGCTGTGTGAAATAAGCTAGTTTGGTTCTAGGCATCAGTTGCTTTCCTAAAAAAGAAGGTTTAGTATAGCAACTTCAAACCTTCCTTGTTTGTGTAGTCTAACAAGATGTACAACTTACGAGTTTCGCTTCATTTCTAAGGTAGTTTGTTTAGAAAAGCGTACATCTTCATTGCGAATACTGTACTGTGTGAAATAAGCTAGTTCGGTTCTAGGAATCAGTTGCTTTCCTACGAAGAAGGTTTAGTACATCAAGTTCAATCTTTTCTAGTTAGTGTAATCTAACAAGATGTACAACTTACTAGTTTCACTTCATTTCTAAAACAGTTTGTTTAGAAAACATACATCTTCATTGCGAAAAATGTACTGGGTGAAATAAGGTAGTTCCGTTCTAGCAATCAGTTGCTTTCCTACGAAGAAGGTTTAGTTCAGCAACTTCAAACATTTCTAGTTAGTGTATTGTAAGAAGATTTACAAATTAGTATTTTCGCTTCATTTCTGAAGCAGTTGGTTTAGAAAACATACGTCTTCAGTGGCAAATACTGTGCTGTGTGAAATAAGCTAGTTTGGTTCTAGGAATCAGTAGCTTTCCTACGAAGAAGGTTTAGTGCAGCAAGTTCAAACTTTTCTAGTTAGTGTAATCTACCAAGAAGTACAACTTAGTAGTTTCAATTCATTTCTACAGCAGTTTATTTAGAAAACATACCTCTTCATTGCCTAAAACTGTACTGTGTGAAATAAGTTAGTTCCTTTCTAGGAATCAGTTCCTTTCCTACGAAGACGGTTTAGTGCAGAAAGTTCAAACTTTTCCAGTTAATGTAATCTACCAAGATGTACAACTTAGTAGTTTCACTTCGTTTCTAAAGCAATTTGTTTAGAAATCATACATCTTCATTGTCGAAAACTGTACTGTGTGAAATAAGTTAGTTCGGTTCTAGGAATCAGTTGCTTTCCCTACGAAGAAGGTTTAGTGCAGCAAATTCAAACATTTCCAGTTAGTGTAATCTAAGAAGATGTACAAATTAGTAGTTTCGAATCATTTCAAAAGCACTGGGTTAAGAAAACATACACCTTCATTACTTGAAAACTCTGATGTGTGAAATAAGCTAGTTTGGTTCTAGGAATCAGTTGCTTTCCCTACGAAGAAGGTTTAGTGCAACAAATTCAAACCTTACTTGTTTGTGTAGTCTAAAAAGATGTACAACTTACTAGTTTCACTTCATTTCTAAAGCAGTTTGTTTAGAAAACATACATCTTCATTGTCGAAAACTGTACTGTGTGAAATAAGTTAGTTCGGTTCTAGGAATCAGTTGCTTTTTCTACGAAGAAGGTTTAGTGCAGCAACTTCAAACATTTCTAGTTTGTGTAATCTAAGAAGTTTTACAACTTACTAGTTTCGCTTCATTTCTAAATTAGTTTGTTTAGAAAACAAACATCTTCATTGCCGAACTCCGTACTGTGTGAAATAAACTAGTTCTGATCTAGGAATCAGTTGCTTTCCTACAGAAGAAGTTTTAGTGCAGCAATTTCAAACTTTTCTAGTTAATGTAATCTAACAACATGTACAACATAGTAGTTTCACTTCATTTCTAAAGCAGTTTGTTTAGAAAACATACATCATTTCTGAAAACTGTACTGTGTGAAATAAGTTAGTTCGTTTCTAGGAAAAAGTTGCTTTCTTATGAAGAAGGTTTAGTGCAGCAACTTCAAACATTTCTAGTTAGTGTAATCTAAGAAGAAGTACAAATTAGTAGTTTCGCTTCATTTCTAAAGCATTGGTTTAGAAAACATACATCTTCATTGGTGAACAATGTGCTGTGTGAAATAAGCTGGTTTGGTTCTAGGAATCAGTTGCTTTCCTACTTGGAAGGTTTAGTGCAGCAATTTCAAACCTTCCTTGTTTGTGTAGTCTAACAGGATGTACAACTTACTAGCTTCGCTTCATTTGTAAAGTAGTTTGTTTAGAAAACAAACATCTTCATTGCCGAATACTGTACTGTGTGAAATAAGTTAGTTCGGATCTAGGAATCAGTTCCTTTCCTACGAAGACGGTTTAGTGCAGAAAGTTCAACGTTTTCTAGTTAATGTAATCTAACAAGATTTACAACTTAGTAGTTTCACTTCATTTCTAAAGCAGTTTGTTTAGAAAACATACATCTTCATTGCCGAAAACTGTACTGTGTGAAATAAGGTAGTTCTGTTCAAGGAATCAGTTGCTTTCCTACGAAATAGGTTTAGTTCAGCAACTTCAAACATTTCTAGTTAGTGTAATCTAAGAAGATGTACAAATTAGTATTTTCGCTTCATTTCTACAGCAGTTTTTTTAGAAAACATATGTCTTCCTTGCCCAAAACTGTACTGTGTGAAATAAGTTAGTTCGGTTCTAGGAATCAGTTCCTTTCCAACGAAGATGGTTTAGTGCAGAACGTTCAAACTTTTCCAGTTAATGTAATCTACGAAGATGTACAACTTAGTAGTTTCACTTCATTTCTAAAGCAGTTTGTTTAGAAAGCATACATCTTCATTGCCGAAAACTGTACTGTGTGAAATAAGGTAGTTCCGTTCAAGGAATCAGTTGCTTTCCTACGAAAAAGGTTTAGTTCAGGAACTTCAAACATTTGTAGTTAGTGTAATCTAAGAAGATGTACAAATTAGTAGTTTCTCTTCATTTTCTAAAGCACTGGGTTTGAAAACATACATCTTCATTGCGAAAACTGTACTGTGTGAAATAACGTTGTTCCGTTGTAGGAATCAGTTGTTTTCCTACGAAGAAGGTTTAGTGCAGCAAGTTCAAACCTTCCTTGTTTGTGTAGTCTAAAAAGATGTACAACTTACTAGTTTCGCTTCTATTCTAAAGTAGTTTGTTTAGAAAACATACATCTTCATTGGCAAAAAGTGTGCTGTGTGAAATAAGCTAGTTTGGATCTAGGAATCAGTAGCTTTCCTACGAAGAAGGTTTAGTGCAGCAATTTCAAACTTTTCTAGTTAGTGTAATCTAACAAGAAGTACAACTTAGTAGTTTCAATTCATTTCTACAACAGTATATTTAGAAAACATACATCTTCATTGCCGAAAGCTTTACTGTGTAAAATAAGTTAGTTCGGTTCTAGGAATCAGTTGCTTTCCTACGCAGAAGGTTACTGCAGCATCTTCAAACATTTCTAGTTAGTGTAATCTAAGAAGATGTACAAATTAGTAGTTTGCTTCATTTCTAAAGCAGTTGGTTTGAAAACATACACCTTCATTGGCGAACTCTGTGCTGTGTGAAATAAGCTAGTTTGGTTCTAGGAGTCATTGCTTTCCCTCAGAAGAAGGTTTAGTGCAGCAACCTCAAACCTTCCTTGTTTGTGTAGTCTAACAAGATGTACAACTTACTAGTTTCACTACATTTCTAAAGCAGTTTTTAGAAAACATACATCTTCATTGCGAAAACTGTACTCGTGAAACAAGGTAGGTCCGTTCTAGGAATCAGTTGCTTTACTACGAAGAAGGCTGAGTGCAGCAACTTCAAACATTTCTAGTTAGTGTAATCTAAGAAGATGTATAAATTAGTAGTTTCGCTTCATTTCTAAAGCAGTTGGTTTAGAAAACGTACATCTTCACTGGCGAACACTGTGCTGTGTGAAATAAGCTAGTTTGGTTCTAGGAATCAGTTGCTTTCCTACAAAGAAGGTTTAGTGCAGCCAATTCAAACATTTCTAGTTAGTGTAATCTAAGAAGATGTACAACTTACTAGTTTCGCTTCATTTCTAAAGTAGTTCGTTTAGAAAACAAACATCTTCATTGCCAAACTCTGTACTGTGTGAAATGAGCTAGTTCTGTTCTAGGAATCTGTTGTTTTCCTACGAAGAAGGTTTAGTGCAGCAAGTTCAAACTTTTCTAGTTAGTGTATTCTAAAAAGATGTACAACTTAGTAGTTTCAATTCATTTCTACAGCAGTTTGTTTAGAAAACATACATCTTCATTCCCGAAAACTGTACTGTGTGAAATAAGTTAGTTCAGTTCTAGGAATCAGTTGCTTTCCTACGAAGACTGTTTAGTGCAGAAAGATCAAACATTTATAGTTAGTGTAATGTAAGAAGATGTACAAATTAGTAGTTTTGCCTCATTTCTAAAGCAGTAGGTTTAGAAAACATACACCTTCCTTGGCGAACACTGTGCTGTGTGAAATAAGCTAGTTTGGTTCTAGGAATCAGTTGCTTTCCTCTGAAGAAGGTTTAGTGCAGCAACTTCAAACCTTCCTTGTTTGTGTAGTCTAACAAGATGTACAACTTACTAGTTTCAATTCATTTCTAAAGCAGTTTTTTAGAAAACATACATCTTCATTGCCGAAAACTGTACTGTGTGAAACAAGGTAGTTCCGTTCTAGGAATCAGTTGCTTTCCTAAGAAGAAGGTTTAGTGCAGCAACTTCAAACATTTCTAGTTAGTGTAATTTCAGAAGACGTATAAATTAAGTTTCACTTCATTTCTAAAGCAGTTGGTTTAGAAAACATACATCTTCATTTTGGAACACTGTGCTTTGTGAAATAACCTGGTTTGGTTCTAGGAATCAGGTGCTTTCCTACGAAGAAGGTTTAGTGCAGAAAGTTCAACCTTTTCTAGTTAATGTAATCTAACAAGATGTACAACTTACTAGTTTCGCTTCATTTCTAAAGTAGTTTTCTTAGAAAACATACATCTTCATTGCTGAAAACTGTACTGTGTGAAATAAGTTAGTTCGGTTCTAGGAATCAGTTCCTTTCCTACGAAGAAGGTTTAGTGCAGAAAGTTCAACCTTTTCTAGTTAATGTAATCTAACAAGATGTACAGCTTAGTAGTTTCACTTCATTTCTAAGGTTTCTTTAGAAAATATACATCTTCATTGGCGAACACTGTGCTGTGTGAAATAAGCTTGTTTGGTTCTTTAGGAATCAGTTAAACTGTACTGTGTGAAATAAGTTAGTTCGGTTCTATGAATCAGTTGCTTTCCTACGAAGAAGGTTTAGTGCAGCAAGTTCAAACTTTTCTAGTTAGTGTAATCTAAAAAGATGTACAACTTAGTAGTTTCAATTCATTTCTACAGCAGTTTGTTTAGAAAACATACATCTTCATTCCGGAAAACTGTACTGTGTGAAATAAGTTAGTTCGGTTCTAGGAATCAGTTGATTTCCTACGAAGACGGTTTAGTGCCGAAAGTTCAAACATTTATAGTTAGTGTAATGTAGGAAGACATACAAATTAGTAGTTTCACTTCATTTCTAAAGCAGTTTGTTTAGAAAACATACATCTTCATTTTCGAAAACATTACTGTGTGAAATAAGTTCGTTCGATTCTAGGAAACAGTTGCTTTCCTACGAAGAAGGTTTAGTGCAGCAACTTCTAACATTTCTAGTTAGTGTAATCTAAGAAGATGTACAAATTAGTAGTTTCGCTACATTTCTATACAGTTGGTTTAGAAAACATACATATTCATTGTTGAACACTGTGCTGTGTGAAATAAGCTAGTTGGTTCTAGGAATCATTTGCTTTCCAACAAAGAAGGTTTAGTGCAGCAACTTCAAACCTTCCTTGTTTGTGTAGTCTAACAGGATGTACAACTTACTAGTTTCGCAACATTTCTAAAGTTGTTTGCTTAGAAAACAAACATCTTCATTGCCCAAAGTGTAGTGTGTGAAATCAGTTAGTTCGGATCTAGGAATCAGTTTCTTTCCTACTAAGACGGTTTAGTGCAGAAAGTTCAACCTTTTCTAATTAATGTAATCTAACAAGATGTACAACTTAGTAGTTTCACTTCATTTCTAAAGCAGTTTGTTTAGAAAATATACATCTTCATTTACAAAAACTGTACTGTGTGAAATAAGTTAGTTCGGTTCTAGGAATCACTTGGTTTCCAACGAAGAAGGTTTAGTGCAGCCACTTCAAACATTTCTAGTTAGTGTAATCTAAGAAGATGTACAACTTTCTAGTTTCGCTTCATTTCTAAAGTAGTTTGTTTATAAAACAAGCATCTTCATTGCGAACTCTGTACTGTGTGAAATAAGCTAGTTTGGTTCTAGGAATGAGTTGCTTTCCTACGAAGAAGGTTTAGTGCAGCAAGTTCAAACTTTTCTAGTTAGTGTAATCTAACAATATGTACAACTTAGTAGTTTAAATTCATTTCTACAGCAGTTTTTAGAAAACATTCATCTTCATTTCGAAAACTGTACTGTGTGAAAAAAAGCGAGTTCGGTTCTAAGAATCAGTTGCTTTCCCCTGAAGAAGGTTTAGTGCAGCAACTTCAAACATTTCTAGTTAGTGTAATCTAAGAAGATGTACAAATTAGTAGTTTCCCTTCATTTCTAAAGCACTTGGTTTAGAAAACATACATCTTCATTGGCGAACACTGTGCTGTGTGAAATAAGCTACTTTGGTTCTAGGAATAAGTTGCTTTCCTACTGAAGAAGAAGGTTTAGTGCAGCAACTTCAAACCTTCCTTGTTTGTGTAGTCTAACAAGATGTACAACTTACTAGTTTCCTTCATTTCTAAAGTAGTTTGTTTAGAATACAAACACCTTCATTGCGAACTGTCTACTGTGTGAAATAAGCTAGTTCGGTTTTAGGAATCAGTTGCATTCCTACGAAGAATGTTTAGTGCAGCAAGTTCAAACTTTTCTAGTTAGTGTAATCTAACAAGATATACAAGTGAGTGGTTTCAATTCATTTCTACAGCAGTTAGTTTAGAAAACATACATCTTCATTGCCGAAAACTGTACTGTGTGAAATAAGGTAGTTCCGTTCTAGGAATCATTTGGTTTCCTACGAAGAAGGTTTAGTGCAGCCACTTCAAACATTTCTAGTTAGTGTAATCTAACAAGATGTACAACATGGTAGTTTAAATTCATTTCTACAGCAGTTTGTTTAAAAAACATACCTCTTCATTGGCGAAAACTGTGCTGTGTGAAATAAGCTAGTTTGGTTCTACGAATCAGTTCCTTTCCTACGAAGACGGTTTAGTGCAGAAAGTTGAAACTTTTCCACTTAATGTAATCTACCAAGTTGTACTTCTTAGTACTTTCACTTCATTTCTAAAGCAGTTTGTTTAGTAAAAAAAAGTTGTACAACTCACTAGTTTCGCTTCATTTCTACAGCAGTTTGTTTTAGAAAACAAACATCTTCATTGCCGAACACTGTACTGTGTGAAATAAGTTAGTTAGTGTATTGTAAGAAGATTTACAAATTAGTATTTTCGCTTCATTTCTGAAGCAGTTGGTTTAGAAAACATACGTCTTCATTGGCAAATACTGTGCTGTGTGAAATAAGCTAGTTTGGTTCTAGGAATCAGTAGCTTTTCCTCTGAAGAAGAAGGTTTAGTGCAGCAAGTTCAAACTTTTCTAGTTAGTGTAATCTAACAAGAAGTACAACTTAGTAGTTTCAATTCATTTCTACAGCAGTTTATTTCTGAAACATACATCTTCATTGCCGAAAACTGTACTGTGTGAAATAAGTTAGTTCGTTTTCTAGGAATCAGTTCCTTTCCTACAAAGACGGTTTAGTGCAGAAAGTTCAAACTTTTTCCAGTTAATGTAATCTACCAAGATGTACAACTTAGTAGTTTCACTTCATTTCTAAAGCAGTTTGTTTAGAAAACATACATCTTCATTTCGAAAACTGTGCTGTGTGAAATAAGTTAGTTCGGATCTAGGAATCAGTTGCTTTCCTACAAAGAAGTTTTAGTGCAGCAACTTCAAACATTTCTAGTTAGTGTAATCTAAGAGATGTACAAATTAGTAGTTTCGCTTCATTTCTAAAGCAGTTGGTTAAGAAAACATACATCTTCATTGGCGAACACTGTGCTGTGTGAAATAAGCTACTTTGGTTCTAGTAATCAGTTGCTTTCCTACAAAAAGTTTTAGTACAGCAACTTTAAACCTTCCTTCTTTGTGTAGTCTAACAAGATGTACAACTTACGAGTTTCGCTTCATTTCTAAAGTAGTTTGTTTAGAAAACATACATCTTCATTGCCAAACACTGTACTGTGTGAAATAAGCTAGTTCGGTTCTAGGAATCAGTTGCTTTCCTAAGAAGAAGGTTTAGTGCAGCAAGTTCAAACTTTTCTAGTTAGTGTAATCTAACAAGATGTACAACTTAGTATTTTCAATTCATTTCTACAGCAGTTTGTTTAGAAAACATACATCTTCATTGCTGAAAACTGCACTGTGTGAAATAAGTTAGTTCTGTTCAGGAATCAGTTGCTTTACTACGAAGACGGTTTAGTGCAGAAAGTTCAAACATTTCTAGTTAGTGTAATCTAAGATGGTGTACAAATTATTAATTTCGCTTCATTTCTAAAGCAGTTGGTTTAGAAAACATACATCTTCATTTGCGAACACTGTGCTGTGTGAAATAAGCTAGTTTGGTTCTAGGAATAACTTGCTTTCCTAGAAAGAAGGTTTAGTGCAGCAACTTCAAACATTCCTTGTTTGTGTTGTATAACTGGATGTACAACTTGCTAGTTTCGCTTCATTTCTAAAGTAGTTTGTTTAGAAAACAAACATTTTCATTGTCCAAAACTGTAGTGTGTGAAATAAGATAGTTCGGTTCTAGGAATCACTTCCTTTCTTACGAAGACGGTTTAGTCCAGAAAGTAGAACCTTTTCTAGTTAATGTAATCTAACAAGATGTACAACTTAGTAGTTTCACTTCATATCTAACGCAGTTTGTTTAGAAAACATACATCTTCATTGCCTAAAACTGTACTGTGTGAAATAAGGTAGTTCCGTTCTAGGAATCAGTTGCTTTCCTAATGAAGAATGTTTAGTTCAGAAACTTCAAACATTTCTAGTTAGTGTAATCTAAGAAGATTTACAAATTAGTAGTTTTCGCATCATTTCTAAAGCAGTTGGTTTGAAAACATACATCTTCATTGGCGAACACTGTGCTGTGTGAAATAAGCTAGGTTGGTTCTAGGAAGCAGTTGCTTTCCTCGATGAAGGTTTAGTGCAGCAAGTTCAAACTTTTCTAGTTAGTGTAATCTAACAAGAAGTACAACAGTAGTTTCAATTCATTTCTACAGCAGTTTGTTTAGAAAACATACATCTTCATTGCGAAAACTATACTGTGTGAAATAAAGTAGTTCCTTTCTAGGAATCAGTTTCTTTCCTACGAAGAAAGGTTTAGTTCAGAAACTTTCAAACATTTCTAGTTAGTGTCATCTAAGATGATGTACAAATTAGTAGTTTCGCTTCATTTCCAAAGCAGTTGGTTTAGAAAACATACATCTCTTTGCGAACTCTGTGCTGTGTGAAATAAGGTAGTTTGTTCTAGGAATCAGTTGTTTTTCCTACAAAGAAGGTTTAGTGCAGCAACTTAAAACCTTCCTTGTTTCTGTAGTCTAACAAGATGTACAACTTACTAGTTTCGATTCATTTGTAAAGTAGTTTGTTTAGAAAACAAACATCTTCATTGCCAAACACTGTACTGTGTGAAATAAGCTAGTTCGATTCTAGGAATCAGTTGCTTTCCTAAGAAGAAGGTTTAGTGTAGCAAGTTAAACTTTTCTAGTTAGTGTAATCTAACAAGATGTACAACTTTGTAGTTTCACTTCATTTCTACAGCAGTTTCTTTAGAAAACATACATCTTCATTGCTGAAAACTGTACTGTGTGAAATAGGTTAGTTCGGTTCTAGGAATCAGTTGCTTTCCTCACGAAGAAGGTTTAGTGTAGCAACTTCAAACATTTCTAGTTAGTGTAGTCTAAGAAGAGGTACAAATTAGTAGTTCTCGCTTCATTTCTGAAGCAGTTGGTTTAG
>JAEOAD010002527.1:0-94836 GCA_036365145.1 Orientallactaga sibirica
AACCATTACTGTGTGAAATAAGCTAGTTTTGTTCTAGGAATCAGTTGCTTTCCTACGAAGAAGGTTTAATGCAGCAAGTTCAAACTTTTCTAGTTAGTGTAATCTAACAAGATGTACAACATAGTAGTTCCAATTCATTTCTAAAGCAGTTTGTTTAGAGAACATATATCTTCATTGGTGAACACTGTACTGTGTGAAATAAGCTAGTTCGGTTCTAGGAATCAGTCGCTTTCCTACGAAGAAGGTTCAGTGCAGCAAGTTCAAACTTTTCTAGTTAGTGTAATCTAACGAGGTGTACAAGTTAGCAGTTTCACTTCATTTCTAAAGCAGTTTGTTTAGAAAACATACACCTTTATTGCAAAAACTGTACTATGTGAAATAAGTTAGTTCGGTTCTAGGAATCAGTTGCTTTCCCTACGAAGAAGGTTTAGTGCTGCAACTTGAAAGATTTCTAGTTAGTGTATTTTAAGAAGATGTAAAAATTAGTAGTTTCGGTTCATTTCTAAAGCAGTTGGTTTAGAGAACATACATCTTGATTGGCGAACAATGTGCTGTGTGAAACAAGCTAGTTTGGTTCTAGGAATCAGGTGCTTTCCTAGGAAGAAGGTTTAGTGCAGCAAATTCAAACCTTCCTTGTTTGTGTAGTCTAACAAGATGTACAAATTACTAGTTTCGCTTCATTTCTAAAGTAGTTTGTTTAGAAAACAAACACCTTCATTGCTGAACACTGTACTGTGTGAAATAAGCTAGTTCGGTTCTAGGAAACAGTTGCTTTCCTACAAAGAAGGTTTAGTGCAGCAACTTCAAACCTTCCTTGTTTGTGTAGTATAACAAGATGTACAACTTACTAGTTTCGCTTCATTGCTAAAGTAGTTTGTTTAGAAAAAAACACCTTCATTGCCGAACTCTCTACTGTGTGAAATAAGCTAGTTTAGTTTTAGGAATTAGTTGCTTTCCCTCTGAAGAAGGATTAGGGCAGCAACTTCAAACATTTCTAGTTAGTGTAATCTAAGAAGATGTACAAACTAACAGTTTCCTTCATTTCTAAAGGAGTTGGTTTAGAAAACATACACCTTCATTGGCGAAAACTATTGCTGTGTGAAATAAGCTAGTTTGGTTCTAGTAATCAGTTGCTTTCCTACGAAGAAGGTTTAGTGCAGCAACGTCAAACCTTCCTTGTTTGTGTAGTCTAACAAGATGTACAACTTGCTAGTTTCGCTTCATTTCTCAAGTAGTTTGTTTAGAAAACATACATCTTCATTGCCGTTTAAAAACTGTACTTTGTGAAATAAGGTAGTTCTGTTCTAGGAATCTTTTGCTTTCCTACGAAGAAGGTTTAGTGCAGCAACTTCAAACATTTCAAGTTAGTGTAATCTAAAGAGTTGTACAAATTAGTAGTTTTGCTTCATTTCTAAAGCAGTTGGTTTAGAAAACATACATCTTCATTGGCAAACAATGTTCTGTGTGAAATAAGCCAGTTTGGTTCTTCGAATCAGTTGCTTTAGTGCAGCAACTTCAAACCTTCCTTGTTTGTGTAGTCTAACAAGATGTACAACTTACTAGTTTCGCTTCATTTCTAAAGTAGTTTGTTTAGAAAACAAACATCTTCATTGCCGAACACGGTACTGTGTGAAATAAGCTAGTTCGGTTCTAGGAATCAGTTAGTTTCCTATGAAGAAGGTTCAGTGCAGCAAGTTCAAACTTTTCTAGTTAGTGTAATCTAAGAAGATGTACAACGTAGTAGTTTCGCTTCATTTCTAATGTAGTTTGTTTAGAAAACATACATCTTCATTGCCGAACACTGTACTGTGTGAAATAAGCTAGTTCGGTTCTAGGAATCAGTTGCTTTCCTACGAAGAAGGTTTAGTGCAGCAACTTCAAACCTTCCTTGTTTGTGTAGTCTAAGAAGATGTACAACTTACTAGTTTCGGTTCATTTCTAAATAAGTTTGTTTAGAAAACAAACATCTTCATTGCCGAACACTGTACTGTGTGAAATAAGCTAGTTCGGTTCTAGGAATCAGTTGCTTTCCTACGAAGAAAGTTCATTGCAGCAAGTTCAAACTTTTCTAGTTAGTGTAATCTAACAAAATGTACAACTTAGTAGTATCACTTCATTTCTAAAGCAGTTTGTGTAGAAAACATACATCTTCATTGCCGAAAACTGTACTGTGTGAAATAAGTTAGTTCGGTTCTAGGAATCAGTTGCTTTCATACGAAGAAGGTTTCGTGCAGCAACTTCAAACATTTCTAGTTATTGTAATCTAAGAAGATTTACAACTTACTCGTTTAGCTTCATTTCTAAATTAGTTTGTTTAGAAAACAAACATCTTCATTGCCGAACTCTGTACTGTGTGAAATAAGCTGGTTCTGTTCTAGGAATCAGTTGCTTTCCTACTAAGAAGGTTTAGTGCAGCAAGTTCAAACTTTTCTAGTTAGTGTAATCTAACAAGATGTACAACTTAGTAGTTTCAATTCATTTCTACAGCAGTTTGTTTAGAAAACATACAACTTCTTTGCCGAAAACTGTACTGTGTGAAATAAGTTAGTTAGGTTCTAGGAATGAGTTACTCTCCAACGAAGATGGTTTAGTGCAGAAAGTTCAAACGTTCCTTTTTTGTGTAGTCTAACAACATTTACAACTTACTAGTTACGCTTCATTTCTAAAGTAGTTTGTTTAGAAAACATACATCTTCTTTGCCCAAAAGTGTACTGTGGAAATAAGTTAGTTCGGTTCTATGAATCAGTTGCTTTCCTACGAAGAATGTTTAGTGCAGCAAGTTCAAACTTTTCTAGTTAGTGTAATCTAAGAAGATGTACAACTCAGTAGTTTCACTTCATTTCTAAAGCAGTTTTTTTAGAAAACTTACATCTTCATTTCCGAAAACTGTACTGTGTGAAATAAGCTAGTTCGGTTATTGGAATCAGTTGCTTTCCTACGAAGAAGGTTTAGTGCAGCAACTTCAAACCTTCGTTTTTTGTGTAGTCTAACAAGATGTACAACCTACTAGTTTCGATTCATTTCTAAAGTAGTTTGTTTAGAAAACAAACATCTTCATTGCCGAACACTGTACTGTGTGAAATGAGCTAGTTCGGTTCAAGGAATCAGTTGCTTTCCTAAGAAGAAGGTTCAGTCTAGTAAGTTGAAAATTTTCTAGTTAGTGTAAGCTAACAAGATGTACAACTTAGTAAATTCACTTCATTTCTAAAGCAGTTTGTTTAGAAAACATACATCTTCAGTGCCGAAAACTGTACTGTTTGTAATAAGGTAGTTCCGTTCTAGGAATCAGTTGCTTTCCTACGAAGAAAGTTTAATGCAGCAACTTCAAACATCTCTAGTTAGTGTAATCTATGAAGATGTACAAATTAGTAGTTTCGCTTCATTTCTAAAGCAGTTGGTTTAGAAAACATACATCCTCATTGGCGAACAATGTGCAGTGTGAAATAAGCTAGTTTGGTTCTAGGAATCAGTTGCTTTCCTACGAAGAAGGTTTAGTGCAACAACTTCAAACCTTCCTTGTTTGTGTAGTCTAACAAGATGTACATCTTACTAGTTTCGATTCATTTCTAAAGTAGTTTATTTAGAAAACAAACATCTTCATTGCCGAACACTGTACTGTGTGAAATGAGCTAGTTCGGTTCTAGGAATCAGTTGCTTTCCTAAGAAGAAGGTTCAGTGTAGCAAGTTCAAACGTTTCTAGTTAGTGCAATCTTACAAGATATACAACGTAGTAGTTTCACTTCATTTCTAAAGTAGTTTGTTTAGAAAACATACATCTTCATTGTCAAAAACTGTACTGTGTGAAATAAGTTAGTTCGGTTCTAGGAATCAGTTGCTTTCCTAAGAAGAAGGTTTAGTGCAGCAACTTCAAACCTTCCTTGTTTGTGTAGTCTAACAAGATGTACAACTTACTCATTTCGCTTCATTTCTAAAGTAGTTTATTTAGAAAACAAACATCTTCATTGTTAAACACTGTGCTGTGTGAAATAAGCTATTTTGGTTCTAGGAATCAGTAGCTTTCCTACGAAGAAGGTTTAGTGCAGCAACTTCAAACCTTCCTTGTTTGTGTAGTCTAACAAGATGTACAACTTACTAGTTTCGCTTCATTTCTAAAGTAGATTGTTTAGAAAACAAACATCTTCATTGCCGAACACTGTACTGTGTGAAATAAGCTAGTTCGGTTCTAGGAATCACTTGCTTTCCTACGAAGAAGGTTTAGTGCAGCAACTTCAAACATTTCTAGTTAGTGTAATCTAAGAAGATGTACAAATTAGTACTTTCGCTTCATTTCTAAAGTAGTTGGTTTAGAAAACATACATCTTCATTGGCGAACACTGTGCTGTGTGAAATAAGCTAGTTTGGTTCTAGGAATCAGTTGCTTTCCTACGAAGAAGGTTTATTGCAGCAACTTCAAACATTTCTAGTTAGTGTAATCTAAGAAGATGTACAAATTAGTAGTTTTGCTTCATTTCTAAACCAGTTGGTTTAGAGAACATACATCTTCATTGGCGAACACAGTGCTGTGTGAAATAAGCTAGTTTGGTTCTCTGAATCAGTTGCTTTCCCTACGAAGATGGTTTAGTGCAGCAAGTTCAAACGTTTCTAGATAGTGTAATCAAACAAGATGTACAACTTAGTAGTTTCACTTCATTCCCTAAAGCAGTTTGTTTAGAAAACATATATCTTCATTTCGAAAACTATACTGTGTGAAATAAGGTAGTTCCGTTCTAGGAATCAGTTGCTTTCCTACTTAAGAAGGTTTAGTTCAGCAACTTCAAACATCTCTAGTTAGTGTAATCTAAGAAGATGTACAAATTAGTAGTTTCGCTTCATTTCTAAAGCAGTTGGTTTAGAGAACATACATCTTCATTGGCGAACACTGTGCTGTGTGAAATAAGCTAGTTTGGTTCTAGGAATCAGTTGCTTTCCTATGAAGGAGGTTTAGTGCAGCAAGTTCAAACTTTTCTAGTTAGTGTAAACTAACAAGATGTACAACTTAGTAGTTTCAATTCATTTCCACAGCAGATTGTTTAGAAAACATACATCCTCATTTCCGAAAACTGTACTGTGTGAAACAAGTTAGTTCGGTTCTGGGAATCAGATGCTTTCCTACGAAGAAGGTTTAGTGCAGCAACTTCAAACATTTCTAGTTAGTGTAATTTAAGAAGATGTACAAATGAGTAGTTTCGCTTCTTTTCTAAAGCAGTTGGTTTATCAAACATACATCTTCATTGGCGAACACTGTGCTGTGTGAAATAAGCTACTTTGGTTCTAGGAATCAGTTGCTTTCCTACGAAGAAGGTTTAGTGCAGCAACTTCAAACCTTCCTTGTTTCTGTAGTCTAACAAGATGTACAACTTACTAGTTTCGCTTCATTTCTAAAGTAGTTTGTTTAGAAAAGAAATATCTTCATTGCCGAACACTCTATTGTGTGAAATAAGCTAGTTCGGTTCTAGGAATCAGTTGCTTTCCTACGAAGAAGGTTTAGTGCAGCAAGTTCAAACTTTTCTAGTTAGTGTAATCTAACAAGATGTACAACTTAGTAGTTTAACTTCATTTCTAAAGCAGTTTGTTTAGAAAACATAAATCTTCATGCCCGAAAACTGTACTGTGTGAAATGAGGTAGTTCCGTTCTAGGAATCAGTTGCTTTCCTACACAGAAGGTTTAGTGCAGCAACTTCAAACATTTCTAGTTAGTGTTATCCAAGGAGATGTACAAATTCGTAGTTTCGTTTCATTTCTAAAGCAGTTTGTTTAGAAAACATACATCTTCATTGGCGAACACTGTGCTGTGTGAAATAAGGTAGTTTGGTTCTACGAATCAGGTGCTTGCCTACGAAGAAGGTTTAGTGCAGCAACTTCAAACCTTCCTTGTTTGTGTATCTAACAAGATGTACAACTTACTTGTTTCGCTTCATTTCTAAACTAGTTTGTTTAGAACACAAACATCTTCATTGCCGAACACTGTACTGTGTGAAATAAGCTAGTTCTGTTCTAGGAATCAGGTGCTTTCCTACGAAGAAGGTTTAGTGCAGCAATTTGAAACCTTCCTTTTTTGTATAGTCTAACAAGATGTACAACTTAATAGTTTCGCTTAATTTCTAAACTAGTTTGTTTAGAAAACAAACATCTTCATTGCCGAACACTGTACTGTGTGAAACAAGCTAGTTCTGTTTTAGGAATCAGTTCCTTTCCTACGAAGACGGTTTAGTGCAGCAAGTTCAAACTTTTCTATTTAGTGTAAGCTAACAAGATGTACAACTTAGTAAATTCACTTCATTTCTAAAGCAGTTTGTTTAGAAAACATACATCTTCATTGCCGTAAACTGTACTGTGTGAAATAAGGTAGTTCCATTCTAGGAATCAGTTGCTTTCCTACGAAGAAGGTTTAGTGTAGCAACTTCAAAGCTTCCTTGTTTGTGCAGTCTAACAAGATGTACAACTTACTAGTTTCGCTTCATTTCTAAACTAGTTTGTTTAGAAAACAAACATCTTCATTGCCGAACTCTGTACTGTGTGAAATAAACTAGTTCGGTTCTAGGAATCAGTTGCTTTCCTACGAAGAAGGTTTAGTGCAGCAACATGAAACCTTCCTTGTTTGTGTAGTCTAAGAAGATGTACAACTTACTAGCTTCGCTTCATTGCTAAAGTAGTTTGTGTAGAAAAAAAACACCTTCATTGCCGAACTCTCTACTGTGTGGAATAAGCTTGTTCTGTTTTAGGAATCAGTTGCTTTCCTACGAAGAAGGTTTAGTGCAGCAGGTTCAAACTTATCTAGTTAGTGTAATCTAACAAGATGTACAACTTAGTAGTTTCAATTCATTTCTACAGCAGTTTGTTTAGTAACATACATCTTCATTGCCGAAAACTGTACTGTGTGAAATAAGTTAGTTCGGTTCTAGGAATCAGTTGCTTTCCTATGAAGAAGGTTTAGTGCAGCAACATTTCTAGTTAGTGTAATCTAAGAAGATGTACAAATTAGTAGTTTAGATTCATTTCTAAAGCAGTTGGTTTAGAAAACATACATCTTCATTGGCGTACACAGTGATGTGTGAAATAAGCTAGTTTGTTTATATGAATCAGTTGCTTTCCTACGAAGAAGGTTTAGTGCAGCAACTTCAAACATTTCTAGTTAGTGTAATCTAAGAAGATGTACAAATTAGTAGTTTAGCTTCATTTCTAAAGCGGTTGGTTTAGAAAACATACATCTTCATTGGCGAACACTGTGCTGTGTGAAATAAGGTAGTTGGTTTTAGGAATCAGTTGCTTTCCTACGAAGAAGGTTTAGTGCAGCAACTTCAAACCTTCCTTGTTTGTGTAGTCTAACAAGATGTACAACTTACTAGTTTCGCTTCATTTCTAAAGTAGTTTCTTTACAAAACAAACATCTTCATTGCCGAACACTGCACTGTGTGAAATAAGGTAATTCCCTTCTAGGAATTAGTTGCTTTCCTACGAAGAAGGTTTAGTGCACCAACTTCAAACATTTCTAGTTGCTGTAATCTAAGAAGATATACAAATTAGTAGTTTCGCTTCATTTCTAAAAGCAGTTGGTTTAGAAAACATACATCTTCATTCGCGAACTCTCTACCGTGTGCAATAAGCTAGTTCTGTTTTAGGAATAAGTTGCTTTCCTACGAAGAAGGTTTAGTGCAGCAACTTCAAACCTTCCTTGTTTGTGTACTCTATCAAGATGTACAACTTACTAAAATCTCTTCATATCTAAGGTAGTTTGTTTCAAAAACAAACATCTTCATTGCTGAACAGTGTACTGTGTGAAATAAGCTAGTTCAGTTTTGTGAATCAGTTGCTTTCCTACGAAGAAGGTTTAGTGCAGCAAGTTCAAACTTTTCGAGTTTGTGTAATCTACCAAGATGTACAACTTCGTAGTTTCACTTCATTTCTAAAGCAGTTTGTTTAGAAAACATACATCTTCATTGCCGAAAACTGTACTGTGTGAAAATAGGTAGTTCCGTTTTAGGAATCAGTTGCTTTCCTACGAAGAAGGTTTAGTTCAGCAACTTCAAAGATTTCTAGTTAGTGTAACCTAAGAAGATGTACAAATTAGTAGTTTCGCTTCATTTCTAAAGCAGTTGGTTTAGAAAACATACATCTTTATTGGCGAACACTGTGTTGTGTGAAATAAGCTAGTTTGGTTCTAGGAATCAGTTGCTTTCCTACGAAGAAGGTTTAGTGCAGCAACTTCAAACCTTCCTTGTTTATGTAGTCTAACAAGATGTAAAACTTAGTAGTTTCAATTCATTTCTACAGCAGTTTGTTTAGAAAACATACATCTTCATTCCTGAAAACTGTATTGTGTGAAATAAGTTAGGTCGGTTCTACGAATCAGTTCCTTTCCTAGGAAGACGGTTTAGTGCCGAAAGTTCAAACTTTTCCATGTAATGTAATCTACCAAGATGTACAACTTTGTAGTTTCACTTCATTTCTAAAGCAGTTTGTTTAGAAAATATACATCTTCATTGCCGAAAACTGTACTGTGTGAAAATAGGTAGTTCAGTTCTAGGGATCAGTTCCTTTCCTACAAAGATGGTTTAGTGCAGAAAGTTCAAACTTTTTCAGTTAATGTAATCTACCAAGATATACAACTTAGTAGTTTCACTGCATTTCTAAAGCAGTTTGTTTAGAAAACATACATCTTCATTGCCGAAAACTGTACTGTGTGAAATAAGGTAGTTCGGTTCTAGGAATCAGTTGCTTTCCTACGAAGAAGGTTTAGTGCAGCAACTTCAAACCTTACTTGTTTGTGTAGTCTAAAAAGATGTACAACTTACTAGTTTCGCTTCATTTCTAAAGCAGTTTGTTTAGAAAACAAACATGTTCATTGCCAAACACTGTACTGTGTGAAATAAGCTAGTTTGGTTCTGGGAATCAGTTGCTTTCCTACGAAGAAGGTTTAGTGCAGCAACTTCAAACCTTCATTGTTTGTGTAGTCTAAGAAGATGTACAACTTATTAGTTTCGTTTCATTTCTAAAGTAGTAAGTTTAGAAAACAAACACCTTCATTGCCGAACACTGTACTGTGTGAAATAAGTTAGTTCGGTTCTAGGAATCAGTTCCTTTCCTAGGAAGACGGTTTAGTGCAGAAAGTTCAAACTTTTCCATGTAATGTAATCTACCAAGATGTACAACTTACTAGTTTCACTTCATTTCTAAAGTAGTTTCTTTAGAAAACATACATCTTCATTGCCGAAAACCGTACTGTGTGAAATAAGGTAGTTCTCTTCTAGGAATCAGTTGCTTTCCTACGAAGAAGGTTTAGTGCAGCAACTTCAAACATTTCTAGTTAGTGTAATCTAAGAAGATGTACAAATCAGTAGTTTTGGTTCATTTCTAAAGCAGTTGGTTTAGAAAACATACATCTTCATTGGCGAACACTGTGCTGTGTGAAATAAGCTAGTTTGGTTCTAGGAATCAGTTACTTTCCTACGAAGAAGGTTCAGTGGAGCAAGTTCAAACTTTTCTAGTTAGTGTAATCTAACAAGATGTACAACTTAGTAGTTTCACTTCATTTCTAAAGCAGTTTGTTTAGAAAACATACATCTTCATTACCGAAAACTGTACTGTGTGAAATAAGGTAGTTCCGTTCTAGGAATCAGTTGCTTTCCTTCGAAGAAGGTTTAGTGCATCAACTTCAAACTTTTCCAGTTAGTGTAATCTCAGAAGATGTACAAATTAGTAGTTTCGCTTCATTTCTCAAGCAGTTGGTTTAGAAAACATACATATTCATTGGCTAACACTGTGCAGTGTGAAATAAGCTAGTTTGGTTCTAGGAATCAGTTGCTTTCCTACGAAGAAAGTTTAGTGCAGCAACTTCAAACCTTCCTTGTTTGTGTAGTCTAACAAGATGTACAACTTACTAGTTTCGCTTCATTTCTAAAGTAGTTTGTTTAGAAAACAAACACCTTCATTGCCGAACTCTCTACTGTGTGAAATAAGCTAGTTCTGTTCTAGGAATCAGTTGCTTTCCTATGAAGAAGGTTTAGTGCAGCAAGTTCAAACTTTTCTAGTTTGTGTAATCTAACAAGATGTCCAACTTCGCAATTTCACTTCAATTCTACAGCAGTTTGTTTTGAAAACATACATCTTCATTGCCGAAAACTGTACTGTGTGAAATAAGTAAGTTCGGTTCTAGGAATCAGTTCCTTTCCTACGAAGACGGTGTACTGCAGAAATTTCAAACTTTTCCAGTTAATGTAATCTGCCATGATGTACAATTTAGTAGTTTTAGTAGGAATCAGTTGCTTTCCTACGAAGAAGGTTTAGTGCAGCAACTTCAAACCTCCCTTGTTTGTGTAGTCTAACAAGATGTACAACTTAGTAGTTTCAATTCATTTCTACAGCAGTTTGTTTAGAAAACATACATCTTCATTGCTGAACACTGTACTGTGTGAAATAAGCTAGTTCGGTTCTAGGAAACAGTTGCTTTCCTACAAAGAAGGTTTAGTGCAGCAACTTCAAACCTTCCTTGTTTGTGTAGTATAACAAGATGTACAACTTACTAGTTTCGCTTCATTGCTAAAGTAGTTTGTTTAGAAAACAAACACGTTCATTGCCGAAGTGTCTACTGTGTGAAATCAGCTAGTTCGGTTCTAGGAATCAGTTGCTTTCCTACGAAGAACCTTTAGTGCAGCAAGTTCAAACTTTTCTAGTTAGTGTAATCTAACAAGATGTACAACTTAGTAGTTTCAATTCATTTCTACAGCAGTTTGTTTAGAAAACATACATCTTCATTTCCGAAAACTGTACTGTGTGAAATAAGCTAGTTCGGTTCTGGAATCAGTTGCTTTCCTACGAAGACGGTTTAATGCAGCAATTTGAAACCTTCCTTTTTTGTATAGTGTAACAAGATGTACAACTTACTAGTTTCGCTTCATTGCTAAAGTAGTTTGTTTAGAAAACAAACACGTTCATTGCCGAAGTGTCTACTGTGTGAAATCAGCTAGTTCGGTTCTAGGAATCAGTTGCTTTCCTACGAAGAACCTTTAGTGCAGCAAGTTCAAACTTTTCTAGTTAGTGTAGTCTAACATGATGTACAACTTACAAGTTTCACTTAATTTCTAAAGCAGTTTGTTTAGAAAACATACATCTTCATTGTCGAAAACTGTACTGTGTGAAATAAGTTAGTTCGGTTCTAGGAATCAGTTGCTTTCCTACAAAGACGGTTTAATGCAGAAAGTTAAAACATTTATAGTTAGTGTAAACTAAGAAGAAGTACAAATTAGTAGTTTCGCTTCATTTCTATAGCAGTTTGTTTAGAAAGCATACATCTTCATTGCCGAAAACTGTACTGTGTGAAATAAGTTAGTTCGGTTCTAGGAATCAGTTGCTTTCCTACAAAGAAGGTTTAGTGCAGCAACTTCAAACATTTCTAGTTAGTGTAATCTAAGAAGATGGGCAAATTAGGAGTTTCACTTCATTTCTAAAGCAGTTTGTTCAGAAAACATACATCTTCATTTGCGAACACTGTGCTGTGTGAAATAAGCTAGTTTGGATCTAGGAATCAGTTGCTTTCCTACGAAGAAAGTTTAGTGCAGCAACTTCAAACCTTCCTTGTTTGTGTAGTCTAACAAGATGTACAACTTACTAGTTTCGCTTAATTTCTAAACTAGTTTGTTTAGAAAACAAACACCTTCATTGCTTTTAAAACTGTACTGTGTGAAATAAGGTAGTTCCGTTCTAGAATCAGTTGCTTTCCCACTAAGGTTTAGTGCAGCAACTTCAAACATTTCTAGTTAGTGTAATCTAAGAAGATGTACAAATTAGTAGTTTCGCTTCATTTCTAAAGCAGTTGGTTTAGAAAACATACATCTTCATTGGCTTAACACTGTGTTGTGTGAAATAAGCTAGTTTGGTTCTAGGAATCAGTTGCTTTCCTACGAAGAAGGTTTAGTGCAGCAACTTCAAACCTTCCTTGTTTGTGTAGTCTAACAAGATGTCCAACTTAGTAGATTCAATTCATTTCTACAGCAGTTTGTTTAGAAAACATACATCTTCATTGAAAACTGTACTGTGTGAAATAAGTTAGTTCGGTTCTAGGAATAAGTTCCTTTCTTACAAAGACGGTTTAGTGCAGAAAGTTCAAACTTTTCTAGTTAGTGTAATCTAACAAGATGTACAACTTACTAGTTTCTGCTTCATTTTCTAAAGTATTTTTTGTTTAGAAAACAAACATCTTCATTGCCCAACACTGTACTGTGTGAAATAAGCTAGTTAGGTTCTAGGAATCAGTTGCTTTCTACGAAGACGGTTTAATGCAGAAAGTTCAAACTTTTCCAGTTAATGTAATCTACCAAGATGTACAACTTAGAAGTGTCCTTCATTTCTGACGCAGTTTGTTTTAGAAAACATACATCTTCATTCCCGAAAACTGTACTGTGTGAAAATAGGTAGTTTGGTTCAAGGAATCTGTTGCTTTCCTACGAAGAAGGTTTAGTTCAGCAACTTCAAACATTTCTAGTTTAGTGTAATCTAAGAAGATATACAAATTAGTAGTTTCAGTTCATTTCTAAAGCAGTTGTTTTAGAAAACATACATCTTCATTGTGAACACTGTGCTGTGTGAAATAAGCTAGTTTTGGTTCTAGGAATCAGTTGCTTTGCTACGAAGAATGTTTAGTGCAGCAACTTCAAACCTTCCTTCATTTGTGTAGTCTAACAAGATGTCCAAGTTAGTAGTTTCAATTCATTTCTACAGTAGTTTGTTTAGAAAAGATACATCTTCATTTGCCAAAAACTGTACTGTGTGAAATAAGGTAGTTCCGTTCTAGGAATCTGTTGCTTTCCAACGAAGAAGGTTTAGAGCAGCAAATTCAAACATTTCTAGTTAGTGTAATCTACGAAGATGTACAAATAAGTAGTTTTGCTTCATTTCTAAAACAGTGGGTTTAGAAAACATACATCTTCATTGGCGAACACTGTGCTGTGTGAAATAAGCTAGTTTGGTTCTAGGAATCAGTTGCTTTCCTCCTACGAAGAAGGTTTAGTGCAGCAACTTCAAACCTTCTTTTGTTTGTGTAGTCTAACAAGATGTATAACTTAATAGTTTCGCTTCATTTCTAAAGTAGTTTGTTTAGAAAACAAACACCTTCATTTTGAACTCTCTACTGTGTGAAATAAGCTAGTTTCTGTTCTAGGAATCAGTTGCTTTCCTACAAAGAAGGTTTAGTGCAGCAAGTTCAAACTTTTCTAGTTAGTGTAATCTCACAAGATGTACAACTTAGTAGTTTCCTTCATTTCTACAGCAGTTTGTTTAGAAAACATACATCTTCATTGCTTAAAACTGTACTGTGTGAAATAAGTAAGTTGGTTCTAGGAAATAGGTTCCTTTCCTAAGAAGACGGTTTAATGCAGAAAGTTCAAACTTTTCCAGTTAATGTAATCTCCCAAGATGTACAACTTATTAGTTTCACTTCATTTCTAAAGCAATTTGTTTAGAAAACATACATCTTCATTGCCGAAAACTGTACTGTGTGAAAATAGGTAGTTCCGTTCTAGGAATCAGTTGCTTTCCTACGAAGAAGGTTTAGTGCAGCAACCTCAAACCTTCCTTGTTTGTGTAGTCTAACAAGATGTACAACTTCCTAGTTTCGCTTCATTTCTAAAGTAGTTTGTTTAGAAAAAAAACATCATCATTACCGAACACTGCACTGTGTGAAATAAGCTAGTTCGGTTGTAGGAATCAGTTGCTTTCCTACGAAGAAGGTTCACTGCAGCAAGTTCAAACTTTTGTGGTTAGTGTAATCTAACAAGATGTACAACTTAGTAGTTTCACTTCATTTCTGAAGCAGTTTGTTTAGAAAACATACATCTTCATTTCTGAAAAGTGTACTGTGAGGAATAAGGTAGTTCCGTTCTACGAATCAGTTGCTTTCCTACGAAGAAGGTTTAGTTCAGCAACTTCAAACCTTCCTTGTTTGTGTAGTCTAACAAGATGTACAACTTACTAGTTTCGCTTCATTTCTAAAGTAGTTAGTTTAGAAAACAAACATCTTCATTGCCGAACACTGTACTGTGTGAATTAAGCTAGTTCGGTTCTTGGAATCAGTTGCTTTCCTACGAAGAAGGTTTAGTGCAGCAAGTTCAAACTTTTCTAGTTAGTGTAATCTAAACAGGTACAACTTAGTAGTTTCACTTCATTTCTATAGCAGTTTCTTTAGAAAACATACATCTTCATTGCCGAAAACTGTACAGTGTGAAATAAGGTAGTTAGGTTCTAGGAATCAGTTGCTTTTCTAAGAGGAAGGTTTAGTGCAGCAACTTCAAACATTTCTTTTTAGTGTAGTTTAACAAGATGTACAACTTACTAGTTTCACTTCATTTCTAAAGTAGTTAGTTTAGAAAACAAACATGTACATTGCTTAACACTGTACTGTGTGAAATAAGCTAGTTTGGTTCTAGGAATCAGTTGCTTTCCTCTAAGAAGAAGCAACTTCAAACATTTCTAGTTAGTGTAATCTAAGAAGATGTACAAATTAGAGTTTCGCTTCATTTCTAAAGCAGTTTGTTTAGAAAACATACATCTTCATTGGCGAACACTGTGCTGTGTGAAATAAGCTAGTTTGGTTCTCGGAATCAGTTGCTTTCCTCCGAAGAAGGTTTAGTGCAGCAAGTTCAAACCTTCCTTGTTTGTGTAGTTCAACAAGATGTACAACTTACTAGTTTCACTTCATTTCTAAAGTAGTTTGTTTAGAAAACAAACATCTTCATTATGAAAACTGTACTGTGTGAAATAAGGTAGTTCGTTCTAAGAATCAGTTGCTTTCCTAAGAAGAAGGTTTAGTGCAGCAACTTCAAACTTTCGTTGTTAGTGTAATCTGAGAAGATGTACAAATTAGGGAGTTTCGCTTCATTTCTAAAGCAGTTTGTTTAGAAAACATACATCTTCTTTGCGAACACTGTGCTGTGTGAAATAAGCTAGTTTGGATCTAGGAATCAGTTGCTTTCCTACGAAGAAGGTTTAGTGCAGCAACTTCAAACCATCCTGGTTTGTGGAGTCTAACAAGATGTACAACTTACTAGTTTCCTTCATTTCTAAAGTAGTTAGTTTAGAAAAGAAACATCTTCATTGTCGAACACTGTATTGTGTGAAATAAGCTAGTTCGGTTCTAGGAATCAGTTGCTTTCCTACGAAGAAGGTTCAGTGCAGCAAGTTCAAACTTTTCTAGTTAGTGTGTAATCTAACAACTTATACAACTTAGTAGTTTCACTTCATTTCTAAAGCAGTTTGTTTAGAAAACAAACATCTTCATTATTGTAAAAACTGTACTGTGTGAAATATGGTAGTTCGGTTCTAGGAATCAGTTGCTTTCCCCACGAAGAACCTTTTAGTGCAGCAACTTCAATCATTTCCTAGTTAGTGTAATCTAAGAAGATGTACAAATTAGTAGTTTCGCTCCCTTTCTAAAGCAGTTGGTTTATAAAACATACATCTTCATTGGCGAATACTGTGCTGTGTGAAATAAGCTAGTTTGGTTCTAGGAATCAGTTGCTTTCCTAAGAAGAAGGTTTAGTGCAGCAAGTTCTAACCTTCTTGTTCGTGTAGTCTAACAAGATGTACAACTTACTAGTTTTGCTTCATTTCTAAAGTAGTTTGTTTAGAAACAAACATGTTCATTGCCGAACACTGTACTGTGTGATATAAGCTGGTTCAGTTCTAGGAATCAGTTGCTTTCCTATGAAGAAGCAACTTCAAACATTTCTAGTTAGTGTAATCTAAGAAGGTGTACAAATTAGTAGTTTCACTTCATTTCTAAAGCAGTTGGTTTAGAAAACATACATCTTCATTGCGAACACTTTGATGTGTGAAATAAGCTAGGTTGGTTCTAGGAATCAGTTCCTTTCCTACAAAGTAGGTTTAGTGCAGCAACTTCTCAAACCTTCCTTGTTTGTGTAATCTAACAAGATGTAAAACTTACTAGTTTCAGCTTCATTTCTAAAGTAGTTAGTTTAGAAAACAAAACATCTTCATTGCTAACACTGTACTGTGTGAAATAAGGTAGTTCCGTTCTGGGAATCAGTTGCTTTCCCTACGAAGAAGGTTTAGTGCAGCAACTTCAAACATTTCTAGTTAGTGTAATCTAAGAAGATGTACAAATTAGTAGTTTCACTTCATTTCTAAAGCAGTTGGTTTAGAAAACATACATCTTCATTTTAACACTGTGCTGTGTGAAATAAGCTAGTTTGGATCTAGGAATCAGTTGCTTTCCTACGAAGAAAGTTTAGTGCAGCAACTTCAAACCTTCCTTGTTTGTGTAGTCTAACAAGATGTACAACTTACTAGTTTCGCTTAATTTTCTAAACTAGTTTGTTTAGAAAACAAACACCTTCATTGCTTCTAAAACTGTACTGTGTGAAATAAGGTAGTTCCGTTTAGAATCAGTTGCTTTCCACTAAAGGTTTAGTGCAGCAACTTCAAACATTTCTAGTTAGTGTAATCTAAGAAGATGTACAAATTAGTAGTTTCGCTTCATTTTAAAGCAGTTGGTTTAGAAAACATACATCTTCATTGGCGAACACTGTGTTGTGTGAAATAAGCTAGTTTGGTTCTAGGAATCAGTTGCTTTCCTACGAAGAAGGTTTAGTGCAGCAACTTCAAACCTTCCTTGTTTGTGTAGTCTAACAAGATGTCCAACTTAGTAGTATCAATTCATTTCTACAGCAGTTTGTTTAGAAAAACATACATCTTCATTGCGAAAACTGTACTGTGTGAAATAAGTTAGTTGGTTCTAGGAATAAGTTCCTTTCTTACAAAGACGGTTTAGTGCAGAAAGTTCAAACTTTTCTAGTTAGTGTAATCTAACAAGATGTACAACTTACTAGTTTCGCTTCATTTCTAAAGTCGTTTGTTTAGAAAACAAACATCTTCATTGCCCAACACTGTACTGTGTGAAATAAGCTAGTTAGGTTCTAGGAATCAGTTGCTTTCCTACGAAGACGGTTTAATGCAGAAAGTTCAAACTTTTCCAGTTAATGTAATCTACCAAGATGTACAACTTCGTGGTGTCACTTCATTTCTGACGCAGTTTGTTTAGAAAACATACATCTCCATTCCCGAAAACTGTACTGTGTGAAAATAGGTAGTTCCGTTCAAGGAATCTGTTGCTTTCCTACGAAGAAGGTTTAGTTCAGCAACTTCAAACATTTCTAGTTAGTGTAATCTAAGAAGATATACAAATTAGTAGTTTCAGTTCATTTCTAAAGCAGTTGTTTTAGAAAACATACATCTTCATTGGTGAACACTGTGCTGTGTGAAATAAGCTAGTTTGGTTCTAGGAATCAGTTGCTTTGCTACGAAGAATGTTTAGTGCAGCAACTTCAAACCTTCCTTGTTTGTGTAGTCTAACAAGATGTCCAAGTTAGTAGTTTCAATTCATTTCTACAGAAGTTTGTTTAGAAAAGATACATCTTCATTGCCAAAAACTGTACTGTGTGAAATAAGGTAGTTCCGTTCTAGGAATCTGTTGCTTTCCAACGAAGAAGGTTTAGAGCAGCAAATTCAAACATTTCTAGTTAGTGTAATCTACGAAGATGTACAAATAAGTAGTTTCGCTTCATTTCTAAAACAGTGGGTTTAGAAAACATACATCTTCATTGGCGAACACTGTGCTGTGTGAAATAAGCTAGTTTGGTTCTAGGAATCAGTTGCTTTCTCATGAAGAAGGTTTAGTGCAGCAACTTCAAACCTTCCTTGTTTGTGTAGTCTAACAAGATGTATAACTTAATAGTTTCGCTTCATTTCTAAAGTAGTTTGTTTAGAAAACAAACACCTTCATTCCCGAACTCTCTACTGTGTGAAATAAGCTAGTTCTGTTCTAGGAATCAGTTGCTTTCCTACAAAGAAGGTTTAGTGCAGCAAGTTCAAACTTTTCTAGTTAGTGTAATCTCACAAGATGTACAACTTAGTAGTTTCACTTCATTTCTACAGCAGTTTGTTTAGAAAACATACATCTTCATTGCCGAAAACTGTACTGTGTGAAATAAGTAAGTTCGGTTCTAGGAAATAGGTTCCTTTCCTAAGAAGACGGTTTAATGCAGAAAGTTCAAACTTTTCCAGTTAATGTAATCTCCCAAGATGTACAACTTATTAGTTTCACTTCATTTCTAAAGCAATTTGTTTAGAAAACATACATCTTCATTGCCGAAAGTGTACTGTGTGAAAATAGGTAGTTCCGTTCTAGGAATCAGTTGCTTTCCTACGAAGAAGGTTTAGTGCAGCAACCTCAAACCTTCCTTGTTTGTGTAGTCTAACAAGATGTACAACTTCCTAGTTTCGCTTCATTTCTAAAGTAGTTTGTTTAGAAAAAAAACATCATCATTAATTTAACACTGCACTGTGTGAAATAAGCTAGTTCGGTTGTAGGAATCAGTTGCTTTCCTACGAAGAAGGTTCACTGCAGCAAGTTCAAACTTTTGTGGTTAGTGTAATCTAACAAGATGTACAACTTAGTAGTTTCACTTCATTTCTGAAGCAGTTTGTTTAGAAAACATACATCTTCATTTCTGAAAAGTGTACTGTGAGGAATAAGGTAGTTCCCGTTCTACTTAATCAGTTGCTTTCCTCTGAAGAAGGTTTAGTTCAGCAACTTCAAACCTTCCTTGTTTGTGTAGTCTAACAAGATGTACAACTTACTAGTTTAGCTTCATTTCTAAAGTAGTTAGTTTAGAAAACAAACATCTTCATTGCCGAACACTGTACTGTGTGAATTAAGCTAGTTCTGTTCTTGGAATCAGTTGCTTTCCTACTAAGAAGGTTCAGTGCAGCAAGTTCAAAACTTTTCTAGTTAGTGTAATCTAACAAGGTGTACAACTTAGTAGTTTCACTTCATTTCTATAGCAGTTTCTTTAGAAAACATACATCTTCATTGCGAAAAACTGTACAGTGTGAAATAAGGTAGTTAGGTTCTAGGAATCCGTTGCTTTCCTAAGAGGAAGGGTTTAGTGCAGCAACTTCAAACCTTCCTTTTTCGTGTAGTCTAACAAGATGTACAACTTACTAGTTTCGCTTCATTTCTAAAGTAGTTAGTTTAGAAAACAAACATCTTCATTGCCGAACACTGTACTGTGTGAAATAAGCTCGTTCGGTTCTAGGAATCAGTTGCTTTCCTGCAGTTTAGTGCAGCAAGTTCAAACATTTCTAGTTAGTGTAATCTAAGAAGATGTACAACTTAGTAGTTTCAACTTCATTTCTAAAGCAGTTTGTTTAGAAAACATACATCTTCATTGGCGAACACTGTGCTGTGTGAAATAAGCTAGTTTCAGTTTCTAGGAATCAGTTGCTTTCCTAAGAAGAAGGTTTAGTGCAGCAAGTTCAAACCTTCCTTGTTTGTGTAGTCTAAGAAAAAGTACAACTTACTAGTTTAAGCTTCATTTCTAAAGTCGTTAGTTTAGAAAACAAACATCTTCTAAGAAGGTTTATGGAAAACTGTACTGTGTGAAATAAGGTAGTTAGGCTTCTAGGAATCAGTTGCTTTCCTAAGAAGAAGGTTTAGTGCAGCAACTTCAAACATTCGTTGTTAGTGTAATCTGAGAAGATGTACAAATTAGGAGTTTCGCTTCATTTCTAAAGCAGTTTGTTTAGAAAACATACATCTTCTTTGGCGAACACTGTGCTGTGTGAAATAAGCTAGTTTGATCTAGGAATCAGTTGCTTTTGCTAAGAAGAAGGTTTAGTGTAGCAACTTCAAACCATCCTGGTTTGTGGAGTCTAACAAGATGTACAACTTACTAGTTTCGCTTCATTTCTAAAGTAGTTAGTTTAGAAAAGAAACATCTTCATTGTCGAACACTGTACTGTGTGAAATAAGCTAGTTCGGTTCTAGGTTTGCTTTCCTACGAAGAAGGTTCAGTGCAGCAAGTTCAAACTTTCTAGTTAGTGTAATCTAACAACTTATACAACTTAGTAGTTTCACTTCATTTCTAAAGCAGTTTGTTTAGAAAACATACATCTTCATTGCTGAAAACTGTACTGTGTGAAATATGGTAGTTCGGTTCTAGGAATCAGTTGCTTTCCTCCAAGAAGAAGGTTTAGTGCAGCAACTTCAAACATTTCTAGTTAGTGTAATCTAAGAAGATGTACAAATTAGTAGTTTCGCTTCCTTTCTAAAGCAGTTGGTTTATAAAACATACATCTTCATTGGCGAATACTGTGCTGTGTGAAATAAGCTAGTTTGGTTCTAGGAATCAGTTGCTTTCCTAAGAAGAAGGTTTAGTGCAGCAACTTCTAAACTTTTCTTGTTCGTGTAGTCTAACAAGATGTACAACTTACTAGTTTTGCTTCATTTCTAAAGTAGTTTGTTTAGGAAAACAAACATGTTCATTGCCGAACACTGTACTGTGTGATATAAGCTGGTTCAGTTCTAGGAATCAGTTGCTTTCCTATGAAGAAGTTTAGTTCAGCAACTTCAAACATTTCTAGTTAGTGTAATCTAAGAAGGTGTACAAATTAGTAGTTTCACTTCATTTCTAAAGCAGTTGGTTTAGAAAACATACATCTTCATTGGCTAACACTTTGATGTGTGAAATAAGGTAGGTTGGTTCTAGGAATCAGTTCCTTTCCTACGAAGTAGGTTTAGTGCAGCAACTTCAAACCTTCCTTGTTTGTGTAATCTAACAAGATGTAAAACTTACTAGTTTCGCTTCATTTCTAAAGTAGTTAGTTTAGAAAACAAACATCTTCATTGCCGAACACTGTACTGTGTGAAATAAGGTAGTTCCCTTCTGGGAATCAGTTGCTTTCCTACAAAGAAGGTTTAGTGCAGCAAGTTCAAACATTTCTAGTTAGTGTAATCTAAGAAGATGTACAAATTAGTAGTTTCACTTCATTTCTAAAGCAGTTGGTTTAGAAAACATACATCTTCATTTTTAACACTGTGCTGTGTGAAATAAGCTAGTTTGGATCTAGGAATCAGTTGCTTGCCCATGAAGAAAGTTTAGTGCAGCAACTTCAAACCTTCCTTGTTTGTGTAGTCTAACAAGATGTACAACTTACTAGTTTCGCTTAATTTCTAAACTAGTTTGTTTAGAAAACAAACACCTTCATTGTTTAAAACTGTACTGTGTGAAATCAGGTAGTTCCGTTCTAGGAATCAGTTGCTTTCCCACTAAGGTTTAGTGCAGCAACTTCAAACATTTCTAGTTAGTGTAATCTAAGAAGATGTACAAATTAGTAGTTTCGCTTCATTTCTAAAGCAGTTGGTTTAGAAAACATACATCTTCATTGGCCAACACTGTGTTGTGTGAAATAAGCTAGTTTGGTTCTAGGAATCAGTTGCTTTCCTAAGAAGAAGGTTTAGTGCAGCAACTTCAAACCTTCCTTGTTTGTGTAGTCTAACAAGATGTCCAATTTAGTAGTATCAATTCATTTCTAAAGCAGTTTGTTTAGAAAACATACATCTTCATTGCCGAAAACTGTACTGTGTGAAATAAGTTAGTTCGGTTCTAGGAATAAGTTCCTTTCTTACAAAGACGGTTTAGTGCAGAAAGTTCAAACTTTTCTAGTTAGTGTAATCTAACAAGATGTACAACTTACTAGTTTCGCTTCATTTCTAAAGTCGTTTGTTTAGAAAACAAACATCTTCATTGCCCAACACTGTACTGTGTGAAATAAGCTAGTTAGGTTCTAGGAATCAGTTGCTTTCCTAAGAAGAAGGTTTAATGCAGAAAGTTCAAACTTTTCCAGTTAATGTAATCTACCAAGATGTACAACTTCGTGGTGTCACTTCATTTCTGACGCAGTTTGTTTAGAAAACATACATCTCCATTCCCGAAAACTGTACTGTGTGAAAATAGGTAGTTCCGTTCAAGGAATCTGTTGCTTTCCTACGAAGAAGGTTTAGTTCAGCAACTTCAAACATTTCTAGTTAGTGTAATCTAAGAAGATATACAAATTAGTAGTTTCAGTTCATTTCTAAAGCAGTTGTTTTAGAAAACATACATCTTCATTGGTGAACACTGTGCTGTGTGAAATAAGCTAGTTTGGTTCTAGGAATCAGTTGCTTTGCTACGAAGAATGTTTAGTGCAGCAACTTCAAACCTTCCTTGTTTGTGTAGTCTAACAAGATGTCCAAGTTAGTAGTTTCAATTCATTTCTACAGAAGTTTGTTTAGAAAAGATACATCTTCATTGCCAAAAACTGTACTGTGTGAAATAAGTTAGTTCCGGTTCTAGGAATCTGTTGCTTTCCAACAAAGAAGGTTTAGTGCAAATTCAAAACATTTCTAGTTAGTGTAATCTACTAAGATGTACAAATAAGTAGTTTCGCTTCATTTCTAAAGCAGTGGGTTTAGAAAACATACATCTTCATTGGCGAACACTGTGCTGTGTGAAATAAGCTAGTTTGGTTCTAGGAATCAGTTGCTTTCCTACGAAGAAGGTTTAGTGCAGCAACTTCAAACCTTCCTTGTTTGTGTAGTCTAACAAGATGTATAACTTAATAGTTTCTGCTTCATTTCTAAAGTAGTTTGTTTAGAAAACAAACACCTTCATTCCCAACTCTCTACTGTGTGAAATAAGCTAGTTCTGTTCTAGGAATCAGTTGCTTTCCTACAAAGAAGGTTTAGTGCAGCAAGTTCAAACTTTTCTAGTTAGTGTAATCTCACAAGATGTACAACTTAGTAGTTTCACTTCATTTCTACAGCAGTTTGTTTAGAAAACATACATCTTCATTGCTGAAAACTGTACTGTGTGAAATAAGTAAGTTCGGTTCTAGGAATCAGGTTCCTTTCCTAAGAAGAAGGTTTAATGCAGAAAGTTCAAACTTTTCCAGTTAATGTAATCTCCCAAGATGTACAACTTATTAGTTTCACTTCATTTCTAAAGCAATTTGTTTAGAAAACATACATCTTCATTGCCGAAAGTGTACTGTGTGAAAATAGGTAGTTTGGTTCTAGGAATCAGTTGCTTTCCTATGAAGAAGGTTTAGTGCAGTAAAAGATCAAACCTTCCTTGTTTGTGTAGTCTAACAAGATGTACAACTTCCTAGTTTCGCTTCATTTCTAAAGTAGTTTGTTAGAAAAAAACATCATCATTACACAACACTGCACTGTGTGAAATAAGCTAGTTCGGTTCTAGGAATCAGTTGCTTTCCCTACGAAGAAGGTTCACTGCAGCAAGTTCAAACTTTTTGTGGTTAGTGTAATCTAACAAGATGTACAACTTAGTAGTTTCACTTCATTTCTGAAGCAGTTTGTGTTTAGAAAACATACATCTTCATTTCTGAAAAGTGTACTGTGAGGAATAAGGTAGTTCCGTTCTACGAATCAGTTGCTTTCCTACGAAGAAGGTTTAGTTCAGCAACTTCAAACCTTCCTTGTTTGTGTAGTCTAACAAGATGTACAACTTACTAGTTTCGCTTCATTTCTAAAGTAGTTAGTTTAGAAAACAAACATCTTCATTGCTAACACTGTACTGTGTGAATTAAGCTAGTTTGGTTCTAGGAATCAGTTGCTTTCCTACGAAGAAGGTTCAGTGCAGCAAGTTCAAACTTTTCTAGTTAGTGTAATCTAACAAGGTGTACAACTTAGTAGTTTCACTTCATTTCTATAGCAGTTTCTTTAGAAAACATACATCTTCATTGCCGAAAACTGTACAGTGTGAAATAAGGTAGTTCGGTTCTAGGAATCCGTTGCTTTCCTAAGAGGAAGGTTTAGTGCAGCAACTTCAAACCTTCCTTTTAATGTAGTCTAACAAGATGTACAACTTAGTAGTTTCACTTCATTTCTAAAGTAGTTAGTTTAGAAAACAAACATCTTCATTGCCGACCTCTGTACTGTGTGAAATAAGCTAGTTCGGTTCTAGGAATCAGTTGCTTTCCTACGAAGAAGGTTCAGTGCAGCAAGTTCAAACTTTTCTAGTTAGTGTAATCTAACAAGATGTAAAACTTAGTAGTTTTACTTCATTTCTAAAGCAGTTTGTTTAGAAAAACATACATCTTCATTTCCGAAAACTGTACTGTGTGAAATAAGGTAGTTCAGTTCTAGGAATCAGTTCCTTTCCTAAGAAGAAGGTTTAGTGCAGCAACTTCAAACCGTCTTTAGTGTAGTCTAACAAGATGTACAACTAACTAGTTTCGCTTCATTTCTAAAGTAGTTTAGAAAACAAACATCTTCTTTGGGTTCTAACACTGTACTGTGTGAAATAAGCTAGTTCGGTTCTAGATATCAGTTGCTTTCCTACGAAGAAGGTTTAGTGCAGCAACTTCAAACATTTCTAGTTAGTGTAATCTAAGAATATGTACAAATTAGTAGTTTCGCTTCATTTCTAAAGCAGTTAGTTTAGAACAGATACATCTTCATTGTTTAACACTGTACTGTGTGTGAAAATAGGTAGTTCCGTTCTAGGAATCAGTTGCTTTCCTACAAAAGAAGGTTTAGTTCAGCAATTTCAAACATTTCTAGTTAGTGTAATCTAAGAAGATGTACAAATTAGAGTTTCACTTCATTTCTAAAGCAGTTTGTTTAGACAACATACATCTTCATTTAAAAACTGTACTGTGTGAAATAAGGTAGTTCGGTTCTAGGAATCAGTTGCTTTCCTAAGAAGAATGTTTAGTGCAGCAACATCAAACCTTCCTTGTTTGTGTAGTCTAACAAGATGTACAACTTACTAGTTTGCTTCATTTCTAAAGTAGTTTGTTTAGAAAACAAACATCTTCATTACCGAACACTGCACTGTGTGAAATTCGGTTTTAGGAATCATTTGCTTTCCTACGAAGAAGATTCAGTGCAGCAAGTTCAAACCTTTCTGGTTATTGTAATCTAACAAGATGTACAACTTAGTAGTTTCACTTCATTTCTAAAGCAGTTTGTTTAGAAAACATACATCTTCATTGCTGAAAACTGTACTGTGTGAAATAAGGTAGTTCCGTTCTACGAATCACTTGCTTTCCTAAGAAGAAGGTTTAGTGCAGCAACTTCAAACATTTCTAGTTAGTGTAATCTAAGAAGATGTACAAATTAGTAGTTTCGCTTCATTTCTAAAGCAGTTGGTTTAGAAAACATACATCTTCATTGGCAAACACTGTGCTGTGTGAAATAAGCTAGTTCGGTTCTAGGAATCAGTTGCTTTCCTACGAAGAAGGTTCAGTGCAGCAAGTTCAAACTTTTCTAGTTAGTGTAATCTAACAAGATGTACAACTTAGTAGTTTCACTTCATTTCTAAAGCAGTTTGTTTAGAAAACATACATCTTCATTGCCGAAAACTGTACTGTGTGAAAATAGGTAGTTCCGTTCTAGGAATCAGTTGCTTTCCTATGAAGAAGGTTTAGTTCAGCAACTTCAAACATTTCTAGTTAGTGTAATCTAAGAAGATGTACAAATTAGTAGTTTCGTTTCATTTCTAAAGTAGTTGGTTTAGAAAACATACATCTTCATTGGCGAACTATGTGCTGTGTGAAATAAGGTAGTTTGGTTCTAGGAATCAGTTGCTTTCCTACGAAGAAGGTTTAGTGCAGCAACTTCAAACCTTCCTTGTTTGTGTAGTCTAACAAGATGTACAACTTAGTAGTTTCAATTCATTTCTACAGCAGTTTGTTTTAAAACATACATCTTCATTGCCGAAAAACTGTACTGTGTGAAATAAGTTAGTTCGGTTCTAGGAATCAGTTTCCTTTCCTACAAAGACGGTTTAGTGCAGAAAGTTCAAACTTTTCCAGTTAATGTAATCTACTAAGATGTACAACTTAGTAGTTTCACTTCATTTCTAAAGCAGTTTGTTTAGATAACATACATCTTCATTGCCGAAAGCTGTACTGTGTGAAATAAGGTAGTTCCGTTCTAGGAATCAGTTGCTTGCCTACGAAGAAGGTTTAGTTCAGCAACTTCAAACCTTCCTTGTTTGTGTAGTCTAACAAGATGTACAACTTACTAGTTTCGCTTCATTTCTAAAGAAGTTAGTTTACAAAACAACCATCTTCATTCCCGAACACTGTACTGTGTGAAATCAGCTAGTTCGGTTCTAGGAATCAGTTGCTTTCCTACAAAGAAGGTTTAGTGCAGCAAGTTCAAACTTTTCTAGTTAGTGTAAGCTAACAAGATGTACAACTTAGTAGTTTCACTTCATTTCTAAAGCAGTTTGTTTAGAAAACATACATCTTTATTGCCAAAACCTGTACTGTGTGAAATAAGGTAGTTCCGTTCTAGGAATCAGTTGCTTTCCTAAGAAGAAGGTTTAGTGCAGCAACTTCAAACATTTCTAGTTAGTGTAATCTAAGAAGATGTACACATTTGTAGTTTCTCTTCATTTCTAAAGCAGTTAGTTTAGAAAACAAACAACTTCATTGCCGAACACTCTACTGTGTGAAATAATCTAGTTCGGTTCTAGGAATCAGTTGCTTTCCTACAAAGAAGGTTCAGTGCACCAAGTTCAAACTTTTCTAGTTAGTGTAATCTAACACGATGTACAACTTAGTATTTTCACTTCATTTCTAAAGCAGTTTGTTTAGAAAACATACATCTTTATTGCCGAAACCTGTACTGTGTGAAATAAGGTAGTTCCGTTCTAGGAATCAGTTGCTTTCCTAAGAAGAAGGTTTAGTGCAGCAACTTCAAACATTTCTAGTTAGTGTAATCTAAGAAGATGTACAAATTTGTAGTTTCGCTTCATTTCTAAAGCAGTTGGTTTAGAAAACATACATCTTCATTGCCAAAAACTGTACTGTGTGAAAATAGGTAGTTCCGTTCTAGGAATCAGTTGCTTTCCTACGAAGAAGGTTTAGTTCAGCAACTTCAAACATTTCTAGTTAGTGTAATCTAAGAAGATGTACAAATTAGTAGTTTCGCTTCATTTCTAAAGTAGTTGGTTTAGAAAACATACATCTTCATTGGCGAACTATGTGCTGTGTGAAATAAGGTAGTTCGGTTCTAGGAATCAGTTGCTTTCCTACGAAGAAGGTTTAGTGCAGCAACTTCAAACCTTCCTTGTTTGTGCAGTCTAACAAGATGTACAACTTAGTAGTTTCAATTCATTTCTACAGCAGTTTGTTTAGAAAATATACATCTTCATTGCCGAACACTGTACTGTGTGAAATAAGTTACTTCGGTTCTAGGAATCAGTTCCTTTCCTACAAAGACGGTTTAGTGCAGAAAGTTGAAACTTTTCCAGTTAATGAAATCTACTAAGATGTACAACTTAGTAGTTTCACTTCATTTCTAAAGCAGTTTGTTTAGAAAGCATACATCTTCATTGCCGAAAACTGTACTGTGTGAAATAAGGTAGTTCCGTTCTAGGAATCAGTTGCTTTCCTATGAAGAAGGTTTAGTGCAGCAACCTCAAACATTTCTAGTTAGTGTAATCTAAGCATATGTACAAATTAGTAGTTTCGCTTCATTTCTAAAGCAGTTAGTTTAGAAAACAAACAACTTCATTGCCGAACACTGTACTGTGTGAAATAATCTAGTTCGGTTCTAGGAATCAGTTGCTTTCCTACAAAGAAGGTTCAGTGCAGCAAGTTCAAACTTTTCCAGTTAGTGTAATCTAACACGATGTACAACTTAGCAGTTTCACTTCATTTCTAAAGCAATTTGTTTAGAAAACATACATCTTCATTGCCGAAAACTGTACTGTGTGAAATAAGGTAGTTCCGTTCTAGGAATCAGTTGCTTTCGTAAGAAGAAGGTTTAGTGCAGCAACTTCAAACATTTCTAGTTAGTGTAGTCTAAGAAGATGTACAAATTTGTAGTTTCGCTTCATTTCTAAAGCAGTTGGTTTAGAAAACATACATCTTCATTGGGGAACTTTGTGCTGTGTGAAATAAGCTAGTTTGGTTCTACGAATCAGTTCCTTTCCTATGAAGACGGTTTAGTGCAGAAAGATGAAACTTTTCAAGTTAATATAATCTACCAAGATGTACAACTTAGTAGTTTCACTTCATTTCTAAAGCAGTTTGTTTAGAAAACATACATCTTCATTGCCGAAAACTGTACTGTGTGAAATAAGGTAGTTCCGTTCTAGGAATCAGTTGCTTTCCTACGAGGAAGGTTTAGTTCAGCAACTTCAAACATTTCTAGTTAGTGTAATCTAAGAAGATGTACAAATTTGTAGTTTCGCTTCATTTCTAAAGCAGTTAGTTTAGAACACATACATCTTCATTCCCGAACACTGTACTGTGTGAAAATAGGTAGTTCCATTCTAGGAATCAGTTGCTTTCCTACGAAGAAGGTTTAGTTCAGCAACTTCAAACATTTCTAGTTAGTGTAATCTAAGAAGATGTACAAATTAGTAGTTTCGTTTCATTTCTAAAGTAGTTGGTTTAGAAAACATACATCTTCATTGGCGAACTATGTGCTGTGTGAAATAAGGTAGTTTGGTTCTAGGAATCAGTTGCTTTCCTACGAAGAAGGTTTAGTGCAGCAACTTCAAACCTTCCTTGTTTGTGTAGTCTAACAAGATGTACAACTTAGTAGTTTCAATTCATTCTACAGCAGTTTGTTTATAAAACACACATCTTCATGGCCGAAAACTGTACTGTGTGAAATAAGTTAGTTCAGTTCTAGGAATCAGTTCCTTTCCCACAAAGACGGTTTAGTGCAGAAAGTTCAAACTTTTCCAGTTAATGTAATCTACTAAGATGTACAACTTAGTAGTTTCACTTCATTTCTAAAGCAGTTTGTTTAGATAACATACATCTTCATTGCCGAAAGCTGTACTGTGTGAAATAAGGTAGTTCCGTTCTAGGAATCAGTTGCTTGCCTACGAAGAAGGTTTAGTTCAGCAACTTCAAACCTTCCTTGTTTGTGTAGTCTAACAAGTTGTACAACTTACTAGTTTCGCTTCATTTCTAAAGAAGTTAGTTTAGAAAACAACCATCTTCATTCCCGAACACTGTACTGTGTGAAATAAGCTAGTTCGGTTCTAAGAATCAGTTGCTTTCCTACGAAGAAAGTTTAGTGCAGCAAGTTCAAACTTTTCTAGTTAGTGTAAGCTAACAAGATGTACAACTTACTAGTTTCACTTCATTTCTAAAGCAGTTTGTTTAGAAAACATACATCTTCATTGCCGAAAACTGTACTGTGTGAAATAAGGTAGTTCCGTTCTAGGAATCAGTTGCTTTCCTATGAAGAAGGTTTAGTGCAGCAACCTCAAACATTTCTAGTTAGTGTAATCTAAGAAGATGTACAAATTAGTAGTTTCGCTTCATTTCTAAAGCAGTTAGTTTAGAAAACAAACAACTTCATTGCCGAACACTGTACTGTGTGAAATAATCTAGTTCGGTTCTAGGAATCAGTTGCTTTCCTACAAAGAAGGTTCAGTGCAGCAAGTTCAAACTTTTCCAGTTAGTGTAATCTAACACGATGTACAACTTAGCAGTTTCACTTCATTTCTAAAGCAATTTGTTTAGAAAACATACATCTTCATTGCCGAAAACTGTACTGTGTGAAATAAGGTAGTTCCGTTCTAGGAATCAGTTGCTTTCCTAAGAAGAAGGTTTAGTGCAGCAACTTCAAACATTTCTAGTTAGTGTAATCTAAGAAGATGTACAAATTTGTAGTTTCGCTTCATTTCTAAAGCAGTTGGTTTAGAAAACATACATCTTCATTGGCAAACACTGTGCTGTGTGAAATAAGATAGTTCGGTTCTAGGAATCAGTTGCTTTCCTACGAAGAAGGTTTAGTGCAGCAAGTTCAAACTTTTCTAGTTAGTGTAATCTAACAAGATGTACAACTTAGTAGTTTCCCTTCATTTCTAAAGCAGTTTGTTTAGAAAACATACATCTTCATTGCCGAAAACTGTACTGTGTGAAAATAGGTAGTTCCGTTATAGGAATCGGTTGCTTTCCTACGAAGAAGGTTTAGTTCAGCAACTTCAAACATTTCTAGTTAGTGTAATCTAAGAAGATGTACAAATTAGTAGTTTCGCTTCATTTCTAAAGTAGTTGGTGTAGAAAACATACATCTGCATTGGCGAACTATGTGCTGTTGGAACAAGGTAGTTTGGTTCTAGGAATCAGTTGCTTTCCTACGAAGAAGGTTTTGTGCAGCAACTTCAAACCTTCCTTGTTTGTGTAGTCTAACAAGATGTACAACTTAGTAGTTTCAATTCATTTCTACAGCAGTTTGTTTATAAAACATACATCTTCATTGCCGAAAACTGTACTGTGTGAAATCAGTTAGTTCGGTTCTAGGAATCAATTCCTTTCGTACAAAGACGGTTTAGTGCAGAAAGTTCAAACTTTTCTAGTTAGTGTAATCTAACAAGATGTACAACTTAGTAGGTTCACTTCACTTCTAAAGCAGTTTGTTTAGAAAACATACATCTTCATTGGCGAACACTGTGCTGTGTGAAATAAGCTAGTTTGGTTCTAGAAATCATTTGCTTTCCTACGAAGAAAGTTTAGTGCAGCAACTTCAAACCTTCCTTGTTTGTGTAGTCTAACAAGATGTACAACTTACTAGTTTCGCTTCATTTCTAAAGTAGTTTGTTTAGAAAACAAACACCTTCATTGCCGAACTCTCTTCTGTGTGCAATAAGCTAGTTCTGTTTTAGGAATCAGTTGCTTTCCTAACAAGAAGGTTTAGTGCAGCAACTTCAAACCTTCATTGTTCGTGTAGTCTAACAAGATGTACAACTTGCTAGTTTGGCTTCATTTCTAAAGTAGTTTGTTTAGAAAACAAACATGTTCATTGCCAAACTCTCTACTGTGTGAAATAATGTAGTTCGGTTCTAGGAATCAGTTGCTTTCCTACGAAGAAGGTTCAGTGCAGCAAGTTCAAACTTTTCTAGTTAGTGTAATCTAACAAGATGTACAACTTAGTAGGTTCACTTCACTTCTAAAGCAGTTTGTTTAGAAAACATACATCTTCATTGCTGAAAACAGTACTGTGTGAAATAAGGTAGTTCGGATCTAGGAATCAGTTGCTTTCCTAAGAAGAAGGTTTAGTGCAGCAACTTCAAACCTTCATTGTTCGTGTAGTCTAACAAGATGTACAACTTACTAGTTTCGCTTCATTTCTAAAGTTGTTTGTTTAGAAAACAAACAGGTTCATTGCCGAACACTGTACTGTGTGAAATAAGCTAGTTCGGTTCTAGGAATCAGTTGCTTTCCTACGAAGAAGCAACTTCAAACATTTCTAGTTAGTGTAATCTAAGAAGATGTACAAATTAGGAGTTTCGCTTCAATTCTCAAGCAGTTGGTTTAGAAAACATACATCTTCATTGGCGAACACTATGCTGTGTGAAATAAGCTAGTTTGGTTGTAGGAATCAGTTGCTTTCCTACGAAGAAGGTTTAGTGCAGCAACTTCAAACATTTCTAGTTAGTGTAATCTAACAAGATGTACAAATTAGTAGCTTCGCTTCATTTCTAAAGCAGTTAGTTTAGAAAACAAACATCTTCATTGCCGAACACTGTACTGTGTGAAATAATCTAGTTCGGTTCTAGGAATCATTTGCTTTCCTACGAAGAAGGTTCAGTGCAGCAAGTTCAAACTTTTCTAGTTAGTGTAATCTAACAATATGTACAACTTAGTAGTTTCACTTCATTTCTAAAGCAGTTTGTTTAGAAAACATACATCTTCATTACCGAAAACTGTACTGTGTGAAAATAGGTAGTTCCGTTCTAGGAATCAGTTGCTTTCCTACGAAGAAGGTTTACTTCAGCAACTTCAAACATTTCTAGTTAGTGTAATCTAAGAATATGTACAAATTAGTAGTTTCGCTTCATTTCTAAAGCAGTTGGTTTAGAAAACATACATCTTCATTGGCAAAATATGTGCTGTGTGAAATAAGCTAGTTTGGTTCTAGGAATCAGTTGCTTTCCTACGAAGAAGGTTTAGTGCAGCAACTTCAAACATTCCTTGTTGTGTAGTCTAACAAGATGTACAACTTATAGTTTCAATTCATTTCTACAGCAGTTTGTTTAGAAAACATACATCTTCATTGCCGAAAAATGTACTGTCTGAAATAAGTTAGTTCGGTTCTAGGAATCAGTTCCTTTCCTACAAAGACGGTTTAGTGCAGAAAGTTCAAACTTTTCCAGTAAATGTAATCTACCAATATGTACAACTTAGTAGTTTCACTTCATTTCTAAAGCAGTTTGTTTAGATAACATACATCTTCATTGCCGAAAACTGTACTGTGTGAAATAAGGTAGTTCCGTTCTAGGAATCAGTTGCTTTCCTACGAAGAAGGTTTAGTTCAGCAACTTCAAACCTTCCTTGTTTATGTAGTCTAACAAGATGTACAACTTACTAGTTTCGCTTCATTTGTAAAGTAGTTAGTTTAGAAAACAAACATCTTCATTGCCGAACACTGTACTGTGTGAAATAAGCTAGTTCGGTTCTCGGAATCAGTTGCTTTCCTACGAAGAAGGTTTTGTGCAGCAAGTTCAAACTTTTCTAGTTAGTGTAATCTAACACGATGTACAACTTAGTAGTTTCACTTCATTTCTAAAGCAGTTTGTTTAGAAAACATACATCTTCATTGCCGAAAACAGTACTGTGTGAAATAAGGTAGTTCGGTTCTAGGAATCTTTTGCTTTCCTAAGAAGAAGGTTTAGTGCAGCAACTTCAAACCTTCATTGTTCGTGTAGTCTAACAAGATGTACAATTTACTACTTTCGCTTCATTTCTAAAGTAGTTTGTTTAGAAAACCAACATGTTCATTGCCGAAATCTCTACTGTTTGAAATAATCTAGTTCGGTTCTAGGAATCAGTTGCTTTCCTACGAAGAAGGTTCAGTGCAGCAAGTTCAAACTTTTCTAGTTAGTGTAATCTAACAAGATGTACAACTTAATAGTTTCACTTCATTTCTAAAGCAGTTTGTTTAGAAAACATACATCTTCATTGCCGAAAACAGTACTGTGTGAAATAAGGTAGTTCGGTTCTAGGAATCAGTTGCTTTCCTAAGAAGAAGGTTTAGTGCCGTAATTTCAAACCTTCATTGTTCCTGTAGTCTAACAAGATGTACAACTTACTAGTTTCGCTTCATTTCTAAAGTAGAATGTTTAGAAAACAAACATGTTCATTGCCGAACACTGTACTGTGTGAAATAAGCTAGTTCGGTTCTAGGAATCAGTTGCTTTCCTACGAAGAAGCAACTTCAAACATTTCTAGTTAGTGTAATCTAAGAAGATGTACAAATTAGGAGTTTCGCTTCATTTCTCAAGCAGTTGGTTTAGAAAACATAAATCTTCATTGGCGAACACTGTGCTGTGTGAAATAAGCTAGTTTGGTTGTAGGAATCAGTTGCTTTCCAACGAAGAAGGTTTAGTGCAGCAACTTCAAACATTTCTAGTTAGTGTAATCTAACAAGATGTACAAATTAGTAGCTTCGCTTCATTTCTAAAGCAGTTAGTTTAGAAAACAAACATCTTCATTGCCGAACACTGTACTGTGTGAAATAAGCTACTTCGGTTCTCGGAATCAGTTGCTTTCCTACAAAGAAGGTTCAGTGCAGCAAGTTCAAACTTTTCTAGTTAGTGTAATCTAACAATATATACAACTTAGTAGTTTCACTTCATTTCTAAAGCAGTTTTTTTAGAAAACATACTTCTTCATTGCCGAAAACTGTTCTGTGTGAAATAAGGTAGTTCGGTTCTAGGAATCAGTTGCTTTCCTTAGAAGAAGGTTTAGTGCAGCAACTTCTAACATTTCTAGTTATTATAATCTAAGAAGATGTACAAATTAGTAGTTTCGCTTCATTTCTAAAGCAGTTGGTTTAGAAAACATACATCTTCATTGGCAAACTATGTGTTGTGTGAAATAAGCTAGTTTGGTTCTAAGAATTAGTTGCGTTGCTACGAAGAAGGTTTAGTGCAGCAACTTGAATCCTTCCTTGTTTGTGTAGTGTAACAAGATGTACAACTTACTAGTTTCGCTTCATTTCTATAGTAGTTAGTTTAGAAAACAAACATCTTCATTGCCGAACACTGTACTGTGTGAAATAAGCTGGTTCGGTTCTAGGAATCAGTTGCTTTCCTACGAAGAAGCAACTTCAAACATTTCTAGTTAGTGTAATCTAAGAAGATGTACAAATTAGTAGTTTCACTTCATTTCTAAAGCAGTTGGTTAGAAAACATACATCTTCATTGTCGAAAACTGTACTGTGTGAAATAAGGTAGTTCCGTTCTAGGAATCAGTTGCTTTCCTACGAAGAAGGTTTAGTGCAGTAACTTCAAACATTTCTAGTTAGTGTAATCTAAGAAGATGTACAAATTAGTAGTTTCGCTTCATATCTAAAGCAGTTGGTTTAGAAAACATACATCTTCATTGGCGAACACTGTGCTGTGTGAAATAAGCTAGTTTGGTTCTAGGAATCAGTTGCGTTGCTACGAAGAAGGTTTAGTGCAGCAACTTCAAACCTTCCTTGTTTGTGTAGTCTAACAAGATGTAGAACTTACTAGTTTCGCTTCACTTCTAAAGTAGTTAGTTTAGAAGACAAACATCTTCATTGCCGAATACTGTACTGTGTGAAATAAGCTAGTTCGGTTCAAGGAATCAGTTGCTTTCCTACGAAGAAGGTTCAGTGCAGCAAGTTCAAACTTTTCTAGTTAGTGTAATCTAACAAGATGTACAACTTAGTAGTTTCACTTCATTTCTACAGCAGTTTGTTTAGAAAACATACATCTTCATTGCCGAAAACTGTACTGTGTGAAATGAGTAAGTTCGGTTCTAGGAATCAGTTCCTTTCCTACTAAGACTGTTGAATGCAGAAAGTTCAAACTTTTCCAGTTAATGTAATCTACCAAGATGTACAACTTAGTAATTTCACTTCATTTCTAAACCAGTTTGTTTAGAAAACATACATCTTCATTGCCGAAAACTGTACTGTGTGAAAATAGGTAGTTCCGTTCTAGGAATCAGTTGCTTTCCTATGAAGAAGGTTTAGTGCAGCAACTTCAAACATTTCTAGTTAGTGAAATCTAAGAACATGTACAAATTAGTAGTTTCGCTTAATTTCTAAAGCAGTTGGTTTAGAAAACATACATCTTCATTGGCGAACACTGTGTTGTGTGAAATAAGCTAGTTTGGTTCGACGAATCAGTTGAGTTGCTACAAAGAAGGTTTCGTGCAGCAAGTTCAAACCTTCCTTGTTTGTGCAGTCTAACAACATGTACAAGTTACTACTTTCGCTTCATTTCTAAAGTAGTTAGTTTAGAAAACATACATCTTCATTGCCGAAAACTGTACTGTATGAAATGAGTAAGTTCGGTTCTAGGAATCAGTTCCTTTCCTACGAAGACGGTTTAATGCAGAAAGTTCAACCTTTTCCAGTTAATGTAATCTACCAAGATGTACAACTTAGTAGTTTCACTTCATTTCTAAATAAGTTTGTTTAGAAAACATACATCTCAATTGCCGAAAACTGTACTGTGTCAAAATCGGTAGTTTCGTTCTAGGAAGCAGTTGCTTTCCTACGAAGAAAGTGTAGTGCAGCAACTTCAAACATTTCTAGTTAGTGTAATCTAAGAAGATGTACAAATTAGTAGTTTCGCTTCATTTCTAAAGCAGTTGGTTTAGAAAACATACATCTTCATTGGCGAACACTGTGCTGTGTGAAATAAGCTAGTTTGGTTCTAGGAATCAGTTGAGTTGCTACAAAGAAGGTTTAGTGCAGCAACTTCAAACCTTCCTTGTTTGTGTAGTCTAACAAGATGTACAACTTTCTAGTTTCGCTTCATTTCTAAAGTAGTTAGTTTAGAAAACAAACATCTTCATTGCCGAACACTGTACCGTGTGAAATAAGCTAGTTCGTTTCTAGGAATCAGTTGCTTTCCTACGAAGAAGGTTCATTGCAGCTAGTTCAAACTTTTCTAGTTAGTGTAATCTAACAAGATGTACAACTTAGTAGTTTCACTTCATTTCTAAAGCAGTTTGTTTAGAATACATACATCTTCATTGCCGAAAACTGTACTGTGTGAAAAAAGGGAGTTCCGTTCTAGGAATCAGTTGCTTTCCTACGAAGAAGGTTTAGTGCAGCAACTTCAAACATTTCTAGTTAGTGTAATCTAAGAAGATGTACAAATTAGTAGTTTCGCTTCATTTCTAAAGCAGTTGGTTTAGAAAACATACATCTTCATTAGCGAACACTGTGCTGTGTGAAATAAGCTATTTTTGGTTCTAGGAATCAGGTACTTTCCTACGAAGAAGGTTTAGTGCAACAACTTCAAACATTTCTTGTTAGTGTAATCGAGGAAGATGTACAACTTACTAGTTTCGCTTCATTTCTAAAGTCATTTGTTTAGAAAACAAACATCTTCATTGCCGAACTCAGTACTGTCTGAAATAAGCCAGTGCTGTTCTAGGAATCAGTTGCTTTCCTCCGAAGAAGGTTTAGTGCAGCTACTTCAAACATTTCTAGTTAGTGTAATCTAAGAAGATTTACAAATTAGTAGTTTCGCTTCATTTCTAAAGCAGTTGGTTTAGAAAACATACATCTTCATGGGCGATCACTGTGCTGTGTGAAATAAGGAAGTTTGGTTATAGGAATCAGTTGCTTTCCTACAAAGAAGTTTTAGTGAAGCAACTTCAAACCTTCCTTGTTTGTGTAGTCTAACAGGATGTACAACTTACTAGTTTCGCTTCATTTCTAAAGCAGTTTGTTTAGAAAACAAACATCTTCATTGCCCAAAACTGTACTGTGTGAAATAAGTTAGTTCGGATCTAGCAATCAGTTCCTTTCCTACGAAGACGGTTTAGTGCAGAAAGTTCAGCCTTTTCTAGTTAATGTAATCTAACAAGATGTACAACTTAGTAGTTTGCCTTCATTTTTAGAGCAGTTTGTTTAGAAAACATACATCTTCATTGCCGAAAACTGTACTGTGGGAAATAAGCTAGTTCCGTTCTAGGAATCAGTTGCTTTCCTACGAAGAAGGTTTAGTGCAGCAACTTCAAACCTTCCTTGTTTGTGTAGTCTAACAAGATGTACAAATACTAGTTTCGCTTCATTGCTAAAGTAGTTTGTTTAGAAAACAAACACCTTCATTGCCGAACTCTCTACAGTGTGAAGTAAGCTAGTTCGGGTTTAGGAATCAGTTGCTTTCCTACTAAGAAGGTTTAGTGCAGCAATTCAAACTTTTCTAGTTAGTGTAATCTAACAAGATGTACAACTGAGTAGTTTCAATTCGTTTCTACAGCAGTTTGTTTAGAACACATAACTATTCATTGCCGAAAACTGTACTGTGTGAAATAAGTTAGTTCGGTTCTAGGAATCAGTTCCTTTCCTACGAAGAAGGTTTAGTTCAGCAACTTCAAACATTTCTAGTTAGTGTAATCTAAGAAGATGTACAAATTAGTAGTTTCGCTTCATTTCTAAAGCAGTTGGTTTAGAAAACATACATCTTCATTGACGAACACTGTGCTGTGTGAAATAAGCGAGTTTGGTTCTAGGAATCAGTAGCTTTCCTACGAAGAAGGTTTAGTGCAGCAAGTTCGAACTTTTCTAGTTAGTGAAGTAAAACTTAGTAGTTTCAATTCATTTCTACACCAGTTTATATGGAAAACATACATCTTCATTGCCAAAAACTGTACTGTGTGAAATAAGTTAGTTCGGTTCTAGGAATCAGTTCCTTTCCTACGAAGACGTTTTAGTATAGAAAGTTCAAACTTTTCCAGTTAATGTAATCTACCAAGATGTACAACTTAGTAGTTTCACTTCATTTCTAAAGCAGTTTGTTTAGAAAACATACATCTTCATTGCCGAAAACTGTACTGTGTGAAATAAGTTCGGTTCTAGGAATCAGTTGCTTTCCTACGAAGAAGATTTAGTGCAGAAAGTTAAAACATTGATAGTTAGTGTAAACTAAGAAGATGTACAAATTAGTACTTTCGCTTCATTTCTAAAGCAGTTCGTTTAGAAAACACACACCTTCATTGGCGAACACTGTGCTGTGTGAAATAAGCTAGTTTGGTTCTAGGAATCATTGCTTTCCCTACGAAGAAGGTTTGGTGTAACAACTTCAAACCTTCCTTGTTTGTGTAGTCTAACAAGATGTAAAAGTTCCTAGTTTCACTTCATTTCTAAAGCAGTTTCTTTTGAAAACATACATCTTCATTGCCAAAACTGTACTGTGTGAAATAAGGTAGTTCCTTTCTAGGAATCAGTTGCTTTCCTACGAAGAAGGTTTATTGCATCAATTTCAAATATTTCTAGTACTGTAATCTGAGAAGATGTACAAATTAGTAGTTTCGCTTCATTTCTAAAGCAGTTGGTTTAGAAAACGTACATCTTCATTGGCGAACACTGTGCTGTGTGAAATAAGCTAGTTTGGTTCTAGGAATCAGTTGCTTTCTTATGAAGAAGGTTCAGTGCAGCAATTTCAAACTTTTCTAGTTAGCGTAATCTAACAAGATGTACAACTTACTAGTTTCGCTTCATTTCTAAAGTAGTTTGTTTAGAAAAGAAACATCTTCATTGCCGAACACTGTACTGTGTGAAATAAGTTATTTCGGTTCTAGGAATCAGTTCCTTTCCTACGAAGACGGTTTAGTGCAGAAAGTTCAACCTTTTCTAGTTAATGTAATCTAACAAGATGTACAACTTAGTAGTTTCACTTCATTTCTAAAGCAGTTTGTTTAGAAAATATACATCTTCATTGGCGAACACTGTGCTGTGTGAAATAAGCTAATTCTAGGAATCAGTTAAACTGTACTGTGTGAAATAAGTTATTTCGGTTCGAGAAATCAGTTGCTTTCCTAAGAAGAAGGTTTAGTGCAGCCACTTCAAACACTGCTAGTTAGTGTAATCTGAGAAGATGTACAACTTACTACTTTCGCTTCATTTCTAAAGTAGTTTGTTTAGAAAACCAACATCTTCAATGCCGAACTCTGTACTGTGTGAAATAAGCTATTTCTGTTCTAGGAATCAGTTGCTTTCCTACGAAGAAGGTTTAGTGCAGCAACTTCAAACCTTCCTTGTTTGTGTAGTCTAACAAGATGTACAACTTACTAGTTTCACTTCATTTCTAAAGCAGTTTGTTTAGAAAACGTACATCTTCATTGCCGAAAAATATACTGTGTGAAATAAGGTATTTCTGTACTAGGAATCAGTTGCTTTCCTACGAAGAACGTTTAGTGCAGCAACTCAAACATTTCTAGTTAGTGGAATCTAAGAAGATGTACAAACTAGTAGTTTCACTTCATTTCTAAAGCAGTTTGTTTAGATAACATACATCTTCATTTCCGAAAACTCCACTGTGTGAAAAAAGCTAGTTCGGTTCTAGGAATCAGTAGCTTTCCTACGAAGAAGGTGTAGTGCAGCAACTTCAAACATTTCTAGTTAGTGCAATCTAAGAAGATATACAAATTAGTAGTTTCGCTTCATTTCTAAAGCAGTTGGTTTAGAAAACATACATCTTCATTGGCGAACACTGTGCTGTGCGAAATAAGCTAGTTTGGTTCTAGGAATCAGTTGCTTTCCTACGAAGAAGGTTTAGTGCAGCAACTTCAAACCTTCCTTGTTTGTGTAGTCCAACAAGATGCACAACTTACTAGTTTCACTTCATTTCTAAAGTAGTTTGTTTAGAAAACGAACATCTTCATTGCCGAACTCTGTACTGTGTGAAATAAGCGAGTTCTGTTCTAGGAATCAGTTGCTTTCCTACGAAGAAGGTTTAGTGCAGCAAGTTCAAACTTTTCTAGTTAGTGAAATCTAACAAGATTTACAGCTTAGTAGTTTCAATTCATTTCTACAGCAGTTTGTTTGTAAAACATCCATCTTCATTGCCGAAAACTGTACTGTTTGAAATAAGTTAGTTCGGTTCTAGGAATCAGTTCCTTTCCTACAAAGACGATTTAGTGCAGAAAGTTCAAACTTTTCCAGTTAATATAATCTACCAAGATGTACAACTTAGTAGTTTCATTTCATTTCTACAGCAGTTCGTTTAGAAAAAATACATCTTCATTGCCGAAAACTGTACTGTGTGAAATAAGGTAGTTCGGTTCTAGGAATCAGTTGCTTTCCTACGAAGAAGGTTTAGTGTAGCAACTTCAAACATTTCTACTTAGAGTAATCTAAGAAGATGTACAAATTCGTACCTTCGCTTCATTTCTAATGCAGTTGATTTAGAAAACTTACATCTTCATTGGCGAACACTGTGCTGTGTGAAATAAGCTAGTTTGGTTCTAGGAATCAGTTGCGTTGCTCTGAAGAAGGTTTACTGCAGCAACTTCAAACCTTCCTTCTTTGTGTAGTCTAACAAGATGTACAACCTACTAGTTTTGCTTCATTGCTAAAGTAGTTTGTTTAGAAAACAAACATCTTCATTGCCGAACACTACACTGTGTGAAATTAGCTAGTTCGGTTCTCGAAATCATTGCTTTCCTACGAAGAAGGTTCAGTGCAGCAAGTTCAAACTTTTCTAGTTAGTGTAATATAACAAGATGTAAACCTTATTAGTTTCACTTCATTTTTAAAGCAGTTGGTTTAGAAAACATACATCTTCATTGGCGAACACTGTGCTGTGTGAAATAACCTAGTTTGGTTCTAGGAATCAGTTGCTTTCCTACGAAGAAGGTTTAGTGCAGCAACTTCAAACCTTCCTTGTTTGTGTAGTCTAAAAAGTTGTACAACTTACTAGTTTCGCTTCATTTCTAAAGTAGTTTGTGTAGAAAACAAACATCTTCATTGCCGAACTCTCTACTGTGTAAAATAAGCTAGTTTTGTTCTAGGAATCAGTTGCTTTCCTACGAAGAAGGTTCAGTGAAGCAAGTTCAAACTTTTCTAGGTAGTGTAATCTCACAAGATGTATAACTTAGTAGTTTCAATTCATTTATACAGCAGTTTGTTTAAAAACATACATCTTCATTCCGAAAAACTGTACTGTGTGAAATAAGTTAGTTCGTTTCTAGGAATCAGTTCCTTTCCTACGAAGACGGTTTAGTGCAGAAAGTTCAAACTTTTCCAGGTAATGTAATCTACCAAGATATACAACTTAGTAGTTTTACTTCATTTCTAAAGCAGTTTGTTTAGATAACATACATCTTCGTTGCCAAAAACTGTACTGTGTGAAATAAGGTAGTTCCGTTCTAGGAATCAGTTGCTTTCCTATGAAGAAGGTTTAGTGCAACAATTTCAAACATTTCTAGTTAGTGTAATGTAAACAGATGTACAAATTAGTAGTTTCGCTTCATTTCTAAAGCAGTTTGTTTAGAAAACATACATCTTCATTGGCGAACACTGTGCTGTGTGAAACAAGCTAGTTTGGTTCTAGGAATCAGTTGCGTTGCTACGAAGAAGGTTTAGTGCAGCAACTTCAAACCTTCCTTCTTTGTATAGTCTAACAAGATGTACAACTTACTAGTTTCGCTTCATTTCTAAAGTAGTTTGTTTAGAAAACAAACACCTTCATTGCTGAACACTACACTGTGTGAAATAAGCTAGTTTGGTTCTCGGAATCAGTTGCTTTCCTACGAAGAAGGTTCAGTGCAGCAAGTTCAAACTTTTCTAGTTAGTGTAATCTAACAACATGTAAACCTTAGTAGTTTCACTTCATTTCTAAAGCAGTTTGTTTAGAAAAACATACATCTTCATTGCCGAATACTGTACTGCGTGAATTAAGGTAGTTCGGTTTCTACGAATCAGTTGCTTTCCTAAGAAGAAGGTTTAGTGCAGCAGCTTCAAACCTTCCTTTGTTTGTGTAGTCTAACGAGATGTACAACTTACTAGTTTCTCTTCATTTCTAAAGTAGTTTTTAGAAAACAAACCCCTTAATTCCCGAACACTGTACTGTCTGAAATAAGCTAGTTCGGATATAGGAAACAGTTGCTTTCCTACGAAGAAGGTTCAGTGCAGCAAGTTCAAACTTTTCTAGTTAGTGTAATCTAACAAGATGTACAACTTAGTAGTTTCACTTCATTTCTAAAGCAGTTTCTATAGAAAACATACATCTTCATTGCCAAAAACTGTACTGTGTGAAATAAGGTAGTTCCGTTCTAGGAATCAGTTGCTTTCCTACGAAGACGATTTAGTGCAGCAACTTCAAATATTTCTAGTTAGTGTAATCTAAGAAGATATACAAATTATTAATTTCGCATCATTTCTAAAGCAGTTGGTTTAGAAAACATACATCTTCATTGGCAAACACTGTGCTGTGTGAAATAAGCTAGTTTGGTTCTAGGAATCAGTTGCTTTCTTAAGAAGAAGGTTTAGTGCAGCAACTTCAAACCTTCCTTGTTTGTGTAGTCTAACACGATGTACAACTTACTATTTTCGTTTCATTTCTAAAGTAGTTTGTTTAGAAAACAGACATCTTCATTGCCGAACACTGTACTGTTTGAAATAAGCTAGTTCTGTTTTAGGAATCAGTTGCTTTCTTACGAAGAAGGTTTAGTGCAGCAAGTTCCAACTTTTCTAGTTAGTGTAATCTAAGAAGATGTACGACTTAGTAGTTTCACTTCATTTCTACAGCAGTTTGTTTAGAAAACATACATCCTCATTGCCGAAAACTGTACTGTGTGAAATAAGTAAGTTCGATTCTAGGAATCAGTTCCTTTCCTACGAAGACGGTTTAATTCAGAAAGTTCAAACTTTTCCAGTTAATGCAATCTACCAAGATGTACAACTTAGTGGTTTCACTTCATTTCTAAAGCAGTTTGTTTAGATAACATACATCTTCATTGCCGAAAACTGTACTGTGTGAAAATAGGTACTTCCGTTCTAGGAATCAGTTGCTTTCCTACAAAGAAGGTTTAGTTCAGCAACTTCAAATATTTCTACTTAGTGTAATCTACGAAGATGTACAACTTAGTAGTTTCACTTCATTTCTAAAGCAGTTGGTTTAGAAAACATACATCTTCATTGGCGAACACTGTGCTGTGTGAAATAAGCTAGTTTGGATCTAGGAATCAGTTGCTTTCCTACGAAAAAGGTTTAGTGCAGCAACTTCAAACATTTCTAGTTAGTGTAATCTAAGAAGATGTACAAATTAGTAGTTTCGCTTTATTTCTAAAGCAGTTGGTTTAGAAAACAAACACCTTCATTGCCGAACTCTCTACTGTGTGAAATAAGCTAGTTCTGTTTTAGGAATCAGTTGCTTTCTTACGAAGAAGGTTTAGTGTAGCAAGCTCAAACTTTTCTAGTTAGTGTAATCTAAGAAGATGTACAAGTTAGTAGTTTCACTTCATTTCTAAAGGCGTTGGTTTAGAAAACATACATCTTCATTGGCGAACACTGTGCTGTGTGAAATAAGCTCGTTTGCATCTAGGAATCAGTTGCTTTCCTACGAAGAAAGGTTAGTGCAGCAACTTCAAACCTTCCTTGTTTGTGTAGTCTAACAAGATGTACAACTTAGTAGTTTCGCTTCATTTATAAAGTATTTTGTTTAGAAAAAAAACACCTTCATTGCCGAACTCTCTACTGTGTGAAATAAGCTAGTTCTGTTTTAGGAATCAGTTGCTTTCTTACGAAGAAGGTTTAGTGCAGCAAGTCAAACTTTTCTAGTTAGTGTAATCTAACAAGATGTACAACTTAGTAGTTCCACTTCATTTCTACAGCAGTTTGTTTAGAAAACATACATCCTCATTGCCGAAAACTGTACTGTGTGAAATAAGTAAGTTCGGTTCTAGGAATCAGTTCCTCTCCTACGAAGACGGTTTAATGCAGAAAGTTCAAACTTTTCCAGTTAATGTAATCTACAAAGATGTACAACTTAGTAGTTTCACTGCATTTCTAAAGCAGTTTGTTTAGATAACATACATCTTCATTGCCGAAAACTGTACTGTGTGAAAATAGGAGGTTCCGTTCTAGGAATCAGTTGCTTTCCAACGAAGAAGGTTTAGTTCAGCAACTTCACACATTTCTAGTTAGTGTAATCTAAGAAGATGTACAAATTAGTAGTTTCCCTTCATTTCTAAAGCAGTTGGTTTAGAAAACATACATCTTCATTGGCGAACATTGTGCTGTGTGAAATAAGCTAGTTTGGTTCTAGGAATCAGTTCCTTTCCCAAGAAGAAGGTTTAGTGCAGCAACTTCAAACCTTCCTTGTTTGTGTAGTCTAACAAGATGTACAACTTACTAGTTTCTCTTCATTTCTAAAGTAGTTTGTTTAGAAAACAAACCCCTTCATTGCCGAACACTGTACTGTGTGAAATAAGCTAGTTCGGTTCTAGGAATCAGTTGCTTTCCTAAGAAGAAGGTTCAGTGCAGCAAGTTGAAACTTTTCTACTTAGTGCAATCTAACAAGATTTACAACTTAGTACTTTCACTTCATTTCTAAAGCAGTTTGTTTAGAAAACATACATCTTCATTGCCGAAAACTGTACTGTGTGAAATAAGGTAGTTCCGTTCTAGGAAACAGTTGGTTTCTACGAAGAAGGCTTAGTGCAGCAACTTCAAACCTTCCTTGTTTGTGTAGTCTAACGACATGTACAACTTATAGTTTCTCTTCATTTCTAAAGTAGTTTGTTTAGAAAACAAACCCCTTCATTGCCGAACTCTGTTCTGTGTGAAATAAGCTAGTTCTGTTGTAGGAATCAGTTGCTTTCCTACAAAGAAGGTTTAGTGCAGCAACGTCAAACCTTCCTTATTTGTGTAGTCTAACAGGATCTACAACTTACTAGTTTCACTTCATTTCTAAAGTAGTTTGTTTAGAAAACAAACATCTTCATTGCCGAGAACTGTACAGTGTGAAATAAGTTATTTCGGATCTAGGAATCAGTTCCTTTCCTACTAAGACGGTTTAGTGCAGAAAGTTCAACCTTTTCTAGTTAATGTAAACTACCAAGATGTACAACTTAGTAGTTTCACTTCATTTCTAAAGCAGTTTGTTTAGAAAACATACATCTTCATTGCCGAAAACTGTACTGTGTCGAATAAGTTAGTTTGGTTCTAGGAATCAGTTGCTTTCCTACGAATACGGTTTAGTGCAGAAAGTTCAAACTTGTCCAGTTAATGTAATCTACCAAGATGTACAACGTAGTAGTTTCACTTCATTTCTAAAGCAGTTTGTTTAGAAAACATACATCTTCATTGCCGAAAACTGTACTGTGTGAAAATAGGTAGTTCCGTTTTAGGAATCAGTTGCTTTCCTACGAAGAAGGTTTAGTGCAGCATCTTCATACATTTCTAGTCAGTGTAATCTAAGAAGATGTACAAATTAGTACTTTCGCTTCATTTCTAAAGCAGTTGATTTAGAAAACATACATCTTCATTGGCGAACACTGTGCTGTGTGAAATAAGCTAGTTTGGTTCTAGGATTCACTTGCGTTGCTACGAAGAAGGTTTAGTGCAGCAACTTCAAACCTTCCTTGTTTGTATAGTCTAACAAGATGTACAACTTTCTAGTTTCGCTTCATTGCTAAGGTAGTTTGTTTAGAAAACAAACATCTTCATTGCCAAACACTACACTGTGTGAAATAAGCTAGTTCGGTTCTCGGAATCATTACTTTCCTACGAAGAACGTTCAGTGCAGCAAGTTCAAACTTTTCTAGTTAGTGTAATCTTACAAGATGTAAACCTTAGTAGTTTCACTTCATTTCTAAAGCAGTTTGTTTAGAAAACATACATCTTCATTGCCGAAAACTCTACTGTGTGAAATAAGGTAGTTCCGTTCTAGGAATCAGTTGCTTTCCTAAGAACAAGGTTTAGTGCAGCAACTTCAAACATTTCTAGTTAGTGTAATCTAAGAAGATTTACAAATTAGTAGTTTCGCTTCATTTCTAAAGCAGTTGGTTTAGAAAACATACATCTTCATTGGCGAACACTGTGCTGTGTGAAATAACCTAGTTTGGTTCTAGGAATCAGTTGCTTTCATACGAAGAAGGTTTAATGCAACAACTTCAAACTTTCCTTGTTTGTGTAGTCTAACAAGAAGTACAACTTACTAGTTTCGCTTCATTTCTAAAGTAGTTTCTTTACAAAACACACATCTTCATTTCCGAACACTGTACTGTGTGAAATAAGCTAGTTCGGTTCCTAGAATCAGTTGCTTTCCTACGAAGAAGGTTGAGTGCAGCAAGTTCAAACTTTTCTAGTTAGTGTAAGCTAACAAGATGTACAACTTAGTAGTTTCACTTCATTTCTAAAGCATTTTGTTTAGAAAACATACATCTTCATTGCCGAAAACTGTCCTGTGTGAAAAAAGGTAGTTCCGTTCTCGGAATCAGTTGCTTTCCTAAGAAAAAGGTTTAGTGCAGCAACTTCAAACATTTCTAGTTAGTGTAATCTGAGAAGATATACAAATTAGTACTGTCTCTTCATTTCTAAAGCAGTTGGTTTAGAAAACATACATCTTCATTGGCGAACACTGTGCTGTCTGAAATAAGCTAGTTTGGTTCTAGGAATCAGTTGCTTTCCTACGAAGAAAGTTTAATGCAGCAACTTCAAACCTTCCTTGTTTGTAGAGTCTAACAAGATGTACAACTTACTAGTTTCGCTTCATTTCTAACGTAGTTTGTTTAGAAAACAAACATCTTCATTGCCAAACACTGCACTGTGTGAAATAGCCTAGTTCGGTTCTAGGAATTAGTGGCTTTCCTACGAAGAAGGTTAGGTGCAGCAAGTTCAAACTTTTCTAGTTAGTGTAACCTACCAAGATGTACAACTTAGTAGTTTCACTTCATTTCTAAAGCAATTTGTTTAGAAAACATACATCTTCATTGCCGAAAACTGTCCTGTGTGAAATAAGGTAGTTCCGTTCTAGGAATCAGTTGCTTTCCTACGAAGAAGGTTTAGTGCAGCAACTTCAAACTTTTCCAGTTAATGTAATCTACGAAGATGTACAACTTAGTAGTTTCGCTTCATTTCTAAAGCAGTTTCTTTACAAAACAAACATCTTCATTCATTTAACACTGTACTGTGAAACAAGGTAGTTCTGTTTTAGGTATCAGTTGCTTTCCCTACGAAGAAGGTTTAGTGCAGCAACTTCAAACATTTCTAGTAAGAGTAATCTAAGAAGATATACAACTTACTAGTTTCGCTTCATTTCTAAAGCAGTTTGTTTAGAAAACAAACACCTTCATTGCCGAACTCTCTCCTGTGTGAAATAAGCTAGTTCTGTTTTAGGAAACAGTTTCTTTCTTACGAAGAAGGTTTAGTGCAGCAAGTTCAAAATTTTCTAGTTAGTGTAATCTAACAAGATGTACAACTTAGTAGTTTCACTTCATTTCTACAGCAGTTTGTTTAGAAAACATACATCTTCTTTGCCGAAAACTGTACTGTGTGAAATAAGTAAGTTCGTTTCTAGGAATCAGTTCCTTTCCTACGAAGACGGTTTAATGCAGAAAGTTCAAACTTTTCCAGTTAATGTAATCTACCAAGATGTACAACTTAGTAGTTTCACTTCATTTCTAAAGCAGTTTGTTTAGAAAACATACATCTTCATTTCCGAAAACTATACTGTGTGAAAATAGGGAGTTCCGTTCTAGGAATCAGTTGCTTTCCTACGAAGAAGGTTTAGTTCAGCAACTTCAAACATTTCTAGTTAGTGAAATCTAAGAAGATGTACAAATTAGTAGTTTCGCTTCATTTCTAAAGCAGTTGGTTTAGAAAACAAACATCTTCATTGGCGAACACTGTGCTGTGTGAAATAAGCTAGTTTGGTTCTAGGAATCAGGTGCTTTCCTACGAAGAATGTTTAGTGCAGCAACTTCAAACATTTGTAGTTAGTGTAATCTAAGAAGATGTACAAATTAGGGGTTTCGCTTCATTTCTAAAGCAGTTAGTTTAGTAAACAAACATCTTCATTGCCGAACACTGTACTGTGTGAAATAAGCTAGTTCGGTTCTAGGAATCAGTTGCTTTCCTACGAAGAAGATTCAGTGCAGCAAGTTCAAACTTTTCTAGTTAGTGTAATCTAACAAGATGTACAACTTAGTAGTTTCACTTCATTTCTAAAGCAGTTGGTTTAGAAAACATACATCTTCATTGCCGAAAACTGTACGGTGTGAAATAAGGTAGTTCCGTTCTAGGAATCAGTTGCTTTCTAAGAAGAAGGTTTAGTGCAGCAACTTCAAACCTTCCTTGTTCGTGTAGTCTAACAAGATGTACAACTTACAAGTTTCGCTTCATTTCTAAAGTAGTTTGTTTAGAAAACAAACATGTTCATTGCCGAACACTGTACTGTGTGAAATAAGATAGTTCGGTTCTGGGATTCAGTTGCTTTCCTACGAAGAAGCAACTTCAAACACTTCTAGTTAGTGTAATCTAAGAAGATGTACAAATTAGTAGTTTCGCTTCATTTCTAAAGCAGTTGTTTTAGAAAACATACATCTTGATTGGCCAACACTGTGATGTGTGAAATAAGCTAGTTTGGTTCTAGGAATCAGTTGCTTTCCTACGAAGATGGTTTAGTGCAGCAACTTGAAACATTTCTAGTTAGTGTAATCTAAGATGTACAAATTAGAAGTTTTGCTTCATTTCTAAAGCAGTTGGTTTAGAAAACATACATCCTCATTGGCGAATACTGTGCTGTGTGAAATAAGCTAGTTCTGTTCTAGGAATCAGTTGCTTTCCTACGAAGAAGGTTTACTGCAGCAAGTTCAAACTTTTCTAGTTAGTGTAATCTAACAAGATGTACAACTTAGTAGTTTCACTTCATTTCTAGAGCAGTTTGTTTAGAAAACATACATCGTCATTGCCAAAAACTGTACTGTGTGAAATAAGTAAGTTCCGTTCTAGGAATCAGTTCCTTTCCTACGAAGACGGTTTAATGCAGAAAGTTCAAACTTTTCCAGTTCATGTAATCTACCAAGATGTACAACTTAGTAGTTTCACTTCATTTTCTAAAGCAGTTTGTTTAGAAAACATACATCTTCATTGCGAAAACTGTACTGTGTGAAAATAGGTAGTTCCGTTCTAGGAATCAGTTGCTTTCCTACGAAGAAGGTTTAGTGCAGCAACTTCAAACATTTCTAGTTATTGTAATCTAAGAAGATGTACAAATTAGTAGTTTCGCTTCATTTCTAAAGCAGTTGGTTTAGAAAACATACATCTTCATTGGCGAACACTGTGCTGTGTGAAATAAGGCAGTTTGGTTCTAGCAATCAGTTGCTTTCCTACGAAGAAAGTTTAGTGCAGCAACTTCAAACCTTCCTTGTATGTGTAGTCTAACAAGATGTACAACTTACTAGTTTTGCTTCATTTCTAAAGCAGTTTGTTTAGAAAACAAACACCTTCATTGCCGAACTCTCTACTGTGTGAAATAAGCTAGTTCTGTTTTCGGAATCAGTTGCTTTCTTAGGAAGAAGTTTTAGTGCAGCAAGTTCAAACTTTTCTAGTTAGTGTAATCTAACAAGATGTACAAGGTAGTAGTTTCACTTCATTTCTACAGCAGTTTGTTTAGAAAACATACATCTTCATTGTCGAAAACTGTACGGTGTGAAATAAGTAAGTTCGGTTCTTGGAATCAGTTCCTTTCCTACGAAGAAAGTTTAATGCAGAAAGTTCAAACTTTTCCACTTAATGTAATCTACCAAGATGTACAACTTAGTAGTTTCACTTCATTTCTAAAGCAGTTTGTTTAGAAAACATACATCTTCATTGCCGAAAACTGTACTGTGTGAAAATTGGTAGTTCCGTTCTAGGAATCAGTTGCTTTCCTAAGGAGAAGGTTTAGTTCAGCAACTTCAAACATTTCTAGTTAGTGAAATCTAAGAAGATGTACAAATTAGTAGTTTCGCTTCATTTCTAAAGCAGTTGGTTTAGAAAGCATACATCTTCATTGGCGAACACTGTGCTGTGTGAAATAAGCTAGTTTGGTTCTAGGAATCAGTTGCTTTCATACGAAGAAAGTTTAGTGCAGCAACTTCAAACCTTCCTTGTTTGTGTAGTCTACCAAGATGTACAACTTAGTGGTTTCAATTCATTTCTTCAGCAGTTTGTGTAGAAGACATACATCTTCATTGCCCAAAACTGTACTGTGTAAAATAAGGTACTTCCGTTCTAGGAATCAGTTGCTTTCCTACGAAGAAGGTTTAGTGCAGCAACTCCAAACATTTCTAGTTAGTGTAATCTAAGAAGATGTACAAATTGTTAGTTTCTTCATTTCTAAAGCTGTTGGTTTAGAAAACATACATCTTCATTGCCGAACACTGTGCTGTGTGAAATAAGCTAGTTTGGTTCTAGGAATCAGTTGCTTTCCTAGGAAGAAAGTTTAGTGCAGCAACTTCAAACCTTCCTTGTTTGTGTAGTCTTACAAGATGTACAACTTACTAGTTTCGCTTCATTTCTAAAGTAGTTTGTTTAGAAAACAAACACCTTCATTGCCGAACTCTCTACTGTGTGAAATAAGCTAGTTCTGTTTTAGGAATCAGTTGCTTTCTTACGAAGAAGGTTTAGTGCAGCAAGTTCAAACTTTTCTAGTTAGTGTAATCTAACAAGATGTACAGCTTAGTAGTTTCAATTCATTTCTAAAGCAGTTTGTTTAGAAAACATACATCTTCATTGCCGAAAACTGTACTGTGTGAAAATTGGTAGTTCCGTTCTAGGAATCAGTTGCTTTCCTACGAAGAAGGTTTAGTTCAGCGACTTCAAACATTTCTAGTTAGTGTAATCTAAGAAGATGTACAAATTAGTAGTTTCGCTTCATTTCTAAAGCAGTTGGTTTAGAAAACATACATCTTCATTTGCGAACACTGTGCTGTGTGAAATAAGCTAGTTTGGTTCTAGGAATCAGTTGCTTTCATACGAAGAAGGTTTAGTGCAGCAACTTCAAACCTTCCTTGTTTGTGTAGTCTAACAAGATGTACAACTTAGTAGTTTCAATTCATTTCTTCAACAGTTTGTTTAGAAAACATACATCTTCATTGCCGAAAACTGTACTGTGTGAAATAAGTTAGTTCGGTTCTAGGAATCAGTTGCTTTCCTACGAAGAAGGTTTAGTGCAGCAACTTCAAACATTTCTAGTTAGTATAACCTAAGAAGATATACAAATTAGGAGTTTCGCTTCATTTCTAAAGCAGTTGGTTTAGAAAACATATATCTTCCTTGGCGAACACTGTGCAGTGTGAAATAAGCCTGTTTGGTTCTAGGAATCAGTTGTTTTCCTACGAAGAAGGTTTAGTGCAGCAACTTCAAACCTTCCTTCTTTGTGTAGTCTAACAAGATGTACAACCTACTAGTTTCGCTTCATTTCTAAAATAGTTTGTTTAGAAAACAAACATCTTCATTGTCGAACACTGTACTGTGTGAAATAAGCTAGTTCGCTTCTAGGAATCAGTTGCTTTCCTACGAAGAAGGTTTAGTGCAGCAACCTCAAACATTTCTAGTTAGTGTAATCTAAGAAGATGTACAAATTAGTAGTTTCGCTTCATTTCTAAAGCAGTTGGTTTAGAAAACATACATCTTCATTGGCGAACACTGTGCTGTGTGAAATAAGCTAGTTTGGTTCTAGGAATCAGTTGCTTTCCTACGAAGAAAGTTTAGTGCAGCAACTTCAAACCTTCCTTGTTTGCGTAGTCTAACAAGATGTACAACTTTCTCGTTTCGCTTCATTTCTAAAGTAGTTTGTTTAGAAAACAAACACCTTCATTGCCGAACTCTCTACTGTGTGAAATAAGCTAGTTCTGTTTTAGGGAATCAGTTGCTTTCTTACGAAGAAGGTTTTGTGCAGCAAGTTCAAACTTTTCTAGTTAGTGTAATATAACAAGATGTACAACTTAGTAGTTTCACTTCATTTCTAAAGCAGTTTGTTTAGAAAATATACATCTTCATTGCCAAAAACTGTGCTGTGTGAAAATAGGTAGTTCAGTTCTAGGAATCAGTTCCTTTCCTACAAAGACGGTTTAGTCCAGAAAGTTCAAACTTTTCCAGTTAATGTAATCTCCCAAGATGTACAACTTAGTAGTTTCACTTCATTTCTAAAAGCAGTTTGTTTAGATAACATACATCTTCATTGACAAAAACTGTACTGTGTGAAATAAGGTAGTTTGGTTCTAGGAATCAGTTGCCTTCCTATGAAGAAGGTTTAGTGCAGCAACTTCAAACATTTCTAGTTAGTGTAATCTATGAAGATGTAGAAAGTAGTACTTTTTGCTTCATTTCAAAAGCAGTTGATTTAGAAAACATACATCTTCATTGGCGAACACGGTGCTGTGTGAAATAAGCTAGTTTTGTTCTAGGAATCAGTTGCGTTTCTTCTGAAGAAGGTTTAGTGCATCAAGTTCAAACCTTCCTTCTTTGTGTAGTCTAACAAGATGTACAACTTACTAGTTACGCTTCATTACTGAAGTAGTTTGTTTAGAAAACAAACATCTTCATTGCCGAAAAACTACACTGTGTGAAATAAGCTAGTTCGGTTCTAGGAATCATTGCTTTCCTACGAGGAAGGTTCAGTGCAGCAAGTTCAAACTTTTCTAGTTAGTGTAATCTTACAATATGTAAGCCTTAGTAGTTTCACTTCATTTTTAAAGCAGATTGTTTTAGAAAACATACATCTTCATTGCCAAAAACTGTACTGTGTGAATTAGGTTGTTCGGTTCTACGAATCAGTTGCTTTCCTAAGAAGAAGGTTTAGTGCAGCAACTTCAAAACCTTCCTTGTTGTGTAGTCTAACGAGATGTACAACTTACTAGTTTCACTTCATTTCTAAAGTACTTTGTTTAGAAAACAAACATCTTCATTGCCAAACACTGTACTGTGTGAAATAAGCTAGTTTGGTTCTAGGAATCAGTTGCTTTCCTACGAACAAGGTTCAGTGCAGCAAGTTCAAACTTTTCTAGTTAGTGTAATCTAACAAGATGTACAAATTAGTAGTTTTACTTCATTTCTAAAGCAGTTTCTTTAGAAAACATACATCTTCATTGCGAAAACTGTACTGTGTGAAATAAGGTAGTTCCGTTTTAGGAATCAGTTGCTTTCTACGAAGATGGTTTAGTGCAGCAACATCAAATATTTCTAGTTAGTGTAATCTAAGAAGATATACAAATTAGTAATTTCATCATTTCTAAAAGCAGTTGGTTTAGAAAACATACATCTTCATTGCCAAAACGGTACTGTGTGAAATAATGTAGTCGTTGGTTCTAGGAATCAGTTGCTTTCCTACAAGAAGGTTTAGTGCAGCAAGTTCAAAATTTTCTAGTTAGTGTAATCTAATAAGATGTACAACTTAGTAGTTTCACTTCATTTCTAAAGCAGTTTGTTTAGAAAACATACATCTTCATTGCCGAAAAATACGTGTGAAATAAGTTAGTTCGCTTCTAGTAATCAGTTGCTTTCCTAGAAGAAGGTTTATTGCAGCAACTTAAAAACTTCCTTGTTTGTGTAGTCTAACAAGATATACAACTTAGTAGTTTCGCTTCATTTCTAAAGTAGTTTGTTTACAAAACAAACATCTTCATTGCCGAACACTGCACTGTGTGAAATAAGGTAGTTCTGTTTCTAGGAATCAGTTGCTTTCTTACGAAGAAGGTTTAGTGCAGCAACTTCAAACATTTCTAGTTGGTGTAATCTAAGAAGATATACAACTTAGTAGTTCCACTTCATTTCTAAAGCAGTTGGTTTAGAAAACATACATCTTCATTGGGGAACACTGTGCTGTGTGAAATAACCTAGTTTGGTTCTAGGAATCAGTTGCTTTCCTACGAAGAAAGTTTAGTGCAGCAACTTCAAACCTTTCTTGTTTGTGTAGTGTAACAAGATGTACAACTTAGTAGTTTCACTTCATTTCTAAAGCAGTTTGTTTAGAAAACAAACATCTTCATTGCCGAAAAACTCTACTGTGTGAAATAAGCTAGTTCTATTTTAGGAATCAGTTGCTTTCCAACGAAAAAGGTTTAGTGCAGCAACTTCAAACCTTCCTTGTTTGTGTAGTCTAACAAGATGTACAACTTTCTAGTTTCCTTCATTTCTAAAGTAGTTTGTTTAGAAAACAAACATCTTCATTAGCGAAAACTGTACTGTGTGAAATAAGCTAGTTCTGTTTTAGGAATCAGTTGCTTTCCCAAGAAGAAGGTTTAGTGCAGCAAGTTCAAACTTTCCTAGTTAGTGTAATCTAACAAGATGTACAACTTAGTAGTTTCAATTCATTTCTAAAGCAGTTTGTTTAGAAAACATACATCTTCATTGCCGAAAACTGTACTGTGTTAAATAAGTTAGTTAGGTTCTAGGAATCACTTCCTTTCCTAGAAGAAGGTTTAGTGCAGAAAGTTCAAACTTTTCCAGTTAGTGTAATCTAACAAGATGTACAACTTAGTAGTTTCACTTCATTTCTAAAGCATTTTGTTTAGAAAAAACATTACATGTAAAACTGTACTTTAGTTCGGTTCTAGGAATCAAACTAAGAAGGTTTAGTGCAGCAACTTCAAACATTTCTAGTTAGTATAATAAGAAGTAGTACCGCTTCATTTCTAAAGCAGTTGGGAAAAACATACATCTTCCTTGGCTAACACTGTGCAGTGTGAAATAAGCTTGTTTGGTTCTAGGAATCAGTTGTTAGTGCAGCAAGGTTTAGTGCAGCAAAACCTTCCTTCTTTGTGTAGTCTAACAAGATGTACAACCTACTAGTTTCGCTTCATTTCTAAAATAGTTTGTTTAGAAAACAAACATCTTCATTGTCGAACACTGTACTGTGTGAAATAAGCTAGTTCTGTTCTAGGAATCAGTTGCTTTCCTACAAAGAAGGTTTAGTGCAGCAACTTCAAACATTTCTAGTTAGTGTAATCTAAGAAGATGTACAAATTAGTAGTTTCACTTCATTTCTAAAGCAGTTTGTTTAGAAAACATACATCTTCATTGGCGAACACTGTGCTGTGTGAAATAAGCTAGTTTGGTTCTAGGAATCAGTTGCTTTCCTACTAAGAAAGTTTAGTGCAGAAAGTTCAAACCTTCCTTGTTTGCGTAGTCTAACAAGATGTACAACTTTCTAGTTTCACTTCATTTCTAAAGTAGTTTGTTTAGAAAACAAACACCTTCATTCTCTCTACTGTGTGAAATAAGCTAGTTCTGTTTTAGGAATCAACTTTACGAAGAAGGTTTTGTGCAGCAAGTTCAAACTTTTCTAGTTAGTGTAATATAACAAGATGTACAACTTAGTAGTTTCACTTCATTTCTAAAGCAGTTTGTTTAGAAAATATACATCTTCATTGCCAAAAAACTGTACTGTGTTAGTTCAGTTCTAGGAATCTGTTCCTTTCCTACAAAGACGGTTTAATCCAGAAAGTTCAAACTTTTCCAGTTAATGTAATCTCCCAAGATGTACAACTTAGTAGTTTCACTTCATTTCTAAAGCAGTTTATTTAGAAAACATACATCTTCATTGACAAAAACTGTACTGTGTGAAATAAGGTAGTTTGGTTCTAGGAATCAGTTGCCTTCCTGAAGAAGAAGGTTTAGTGCAGCAACTTCAAACATTTCTAGTTAGTGTAATCTATGAAGATGTACAAAGTAGTACTTTTGCTTCATTTCAAAAGCAGTTGATTTAGAAAACATACATCTTCATTCACGTTGCTGTGTGAAATAAGCTAGTTTTGTTCTAGGAATCAGTTACTAAGAAGGTTTAGTGCATCAACTTCAAACATCCTTCTAGTCAGTGTAATCTAAGAAGATGTACAAATTAGTAGTTTCGCTTCATTTCTAAAGTAGTTTGTTTAGAAAACAAACATCTTCATTGGCAAACACTGTACTGTGTGAAATAAGCTAGTTTGGTTCTAGGAATCAGTTGCTTTCCTACGAACAAGGTTTAGTGCAGCAAGTTCAAACTTTTCTTGTTTGTGTAATCTAACAAGATGTACAACTTTCTAGTTTTACTTCATTTCTAAAGTAGTTTGTTTAGAAAACATACATCTTCATTGCCAAACACTACACTGTGTGAAATAAGCTAGTTCCGTTCTAGGAAACAGTTGGTTTTCTACGAAGATGGTTTAGTGCAGCAAGTTCAAATATTTCTAGTTAGTGTAATCTAACAAGATATACAAATTAGTAATTTCGCATCATTTCTAAAGCAGTTTGTTTAGAAAACATACATCTTCATTGCCAAAAACTCTACTGTGTGAAATAATGTAGTTCCGTTCTAGGAATCAGTTGCTTTCCTACAAAGAAGGTTTAGTGCAGCAAGTTCAAAATTTTCTAGTTAGTGTAATCTAAGAAGATTTACAAATTAGTAGTTTCACTTCATTTCTAAAGCAGTTTGTTTAGAAAACATACATCTTCATTGGCGAAAAACTGTGCTGTGTGAAATAAGTTAGTTTGGTTCTAGTAATCAGTTGCTTTCCTACGAAGAAGGTTTAATGCAGCAACTTCAAAACTTCCTTGTTTGTGTAGTCTAACAAGATGTACAACTTACTAGTTTCCTTCATTTCTACAGTAGTTTCTTTACAAAACAAACATCTTCATTGCCGAACACTGCACTGTGTGAAATAAGCTAGTTCGGTTTCTAGAATCAGTTGCTTTCCTACTTAAGAAGGTTTAGTGCAGCAAGTTCAAACATTTCTAGTTAGTGTAATCTAAGAAGATATACAAATTAGTAGTTTCACTTCATTTCTAAAGCATTTTGTTTAGAAAACATACATCTTCATTGGGGAAAACTGTCCTGTGTGAAATAACCTAGTTTGGTTCTAGGAATCAGTTGCTTTCCTAAGAAAAAGGTTTAGTGCAGCAACTTCAAACTTTTCATTGTTTGTGTAATCTAAGAAGATGTACAAATTAGTAGTTTCTCTTCATTTCTAAAGTAGTTTGTTTAGAAAACAAACATCTTCATTGGCGAACACTGTACTGTCTGAAATAAGCTAGTTCTGTTTTAGGAATCAGTTGCTTTCTTACGAAAAAGGTTTAGTGCAGCAACTTCAAACCTTCCTTGTTTGTGTAGTCTAACAAGATGTACAACTTACTAGTTTCGCTTCATTTCTAAAGTAGTTTGTTTAGAAAACAAACATCTTCATTGCCAAACTCTGCACTGTGTGAAATAAGCTAGTTTGGTTTTATGAATCAGTTGCTTTCCTACGAAGAAAGTTTAGTGCAGCAAGTTCAAACTTTCTTTGTTTGTGTAGTCTAACAAGATGTACAACTTACTAGTTTCACTTCATTTCTAAAGCAATTTGTTTAGAAAACAAACATCTTCATTGCAACTCTGTACTGTGTGAAATAAGCTAGTTCTGTTTTAGGAATCAGTTGCTTTCCTACGAAGAAGGTTTAGTGCAGCAAGTTCAAACTTTTCCAGTTAATGTAATCTAGCAAGATGTACAACTTAGTAGTTTCAATTCATTTCTAAAGCAGTTTGTTTAGAAAACATACATCTTCATGGCTGAAAACTGTACTGTGTTAAATAAGTTAGTTCTGTTCTAGGAATCACTTGCTTTCCTACGAAGAAGGTTTAGTGCAGAAAGTTCAAACATTTCCAGTTAGTGTAATCTAAGAAGATGTACAACTTAGTAGTTTCGCTTCATTTCTAAAGCATTTTGTTTAGAAAACAAACATCTTCATTGAAAACTGTACTGTGTGAAATAAGCTAGTTCTGTTTTAGGAATCAGTTGCTTTCCTACGAAGAAGGTTTAGTGCAGCAAGTTCAAACATTTTCTAGTTAGTGTAATCTAAGAAGATGTACAAATTAGTAGTTTCACTTCATTTCTAAAGCAGTTGGTTTAGAAAAACATACATCTTCTTTGCGAAACTGTACTGTGTGAAATAAGCTTGTTTGGTTCTAGGAATCAGTTGTTTTCCTACGAAGAAGGTTTAGTGCAGAAAGTTCAAACTTTTTCAGTTAATGTAATCTAACAAGATGTACAACTTAGTAGTTTCACTTCATTTCTAAAGCAGTTTGTTTAGAAAACAAACATCTTCATTTTCGAAAACTGTACTGTGTGAAATAAGCTAGTTCCGTTCTAGGAATCAGTTGCTTTCCTAAGAAGAAGGTTTAGTGCAGCAACTTCAAACATTTCTAGTTAGTGAAATCTAAGAAGATGTACAAATTAGTAGTTTGCTTCATTTCTAAAGCAGTTGGTTTAGAAAACAAACATCTTCATTGGCGAACACTGTGCTGTGTGAAATAAGCTAGTTTGGTTCTAGGAATCAGGTGCTTTCCTACGAAGAATGTTTAGTGCAGCAACTTCAAACATTCCTTGTTAGTGTAATCTAACAAGATGTACAAATTACTAGGTTTCGCTTCATTTCTAAAGCAGTTTGTTTAGAAAACAAACATCTTCATTGCCAACACTGTACTGTGTGAAATAAGCTAGTTCTGGTTCTAAGAATCAGTTGCTTTCCTACGAAGAAGGTTTAGTGCAGCAAGTTCAAACTTTTCTAGTTAGTGTAATCTAACAAGATGTACAAATTAGTAGTTTCACTTCATTTCTAAAGCAGTTGGTTTAGAAAACATACATCTTCATTGCCGAAAAACTGTGCAGTGTGAAATAAGCTAGTTTGGTTCTAGGAATCAGTTGTTTTCCTAAGAAGAAGGTTTAGTGCAGCAACTTCAAACCTTCCTTGTTTGTGTAGTCTAACAAGATGTACAACTTACTAGTTTCGCTTCATTTCTAAAGTAGTTTGTTTAGAAAACAAACATGTTCATTGCTAACACTGTACTGTGTGAAATAAGATAGTTCGGTTCTAGGATTCAGTTGCTTTCCTACGAAGAAGGCAAGTGCAGCAACTTCAAACATTTCTAGTTAGTGTAATCTAAGAAGATGTACAAATTAGTAGTTTCGCTTCATTTCTAAAGCAGTTGTTTTAGAAAACATACATCTACATTGGCCAACACTGTGATGTGTGAAATAAATTGTAGTTTGGTTCTAGGAATCAGTTGCTTTCCTACGAAGATGGTTTAGTGCAGCAACTTGAAACATTTCTAGTTAGTGTAATCTAAGAAGATACAAATTACTAGTTTTGCTTCATTTCTAAAGTAGTTTGTTTAGAAAACATACATCCTCATTGGCGAACACTGTACTGTGTGAAATAAGCTAGTTCTGTTCTAGGAATCAGTTGCTTTCCTACGAAGAAGGTTTAGTGCAGCAAGTTCAAACTTTTCTTGTTAGTGTAATCTAACAAGATGTACAACTTAGTAGTTTCACTTCATTTCTAGAGCAGTTTGTTTAGAAAACATACATTATCATTGCCAAAAACTGTACTGTGTGAAATAAGTTAGTTCTGGTTCTAGAATCAGTTCCTTTCCTACGAAGACGGTTTAGTGCAGAAAGTTCAAACTTTTCCAGTTTATGTAATCTACCAAGATGTACAACTTAGTAGTTTGACTTCATTTCTAAAGCAGTTTGTTTAGAAAACATACATCTTCATTGCCGAAAACTGTACTGTGTGAAAATAAGTTAGTTCTGGTTCTAGGAATCAGTTACTTTCCTACGAAGAAGGTTTAGTGCAGCAACTTCAAACATTTTCTAGTTATTGTAATCTAAGAAGATGTACAAATTAGTAGTTTTGCTTCATTTCTAAATCAGTTGGTTTAGAAAACATACATCTTCATTGGCGAACACTGTGCTGTGTGAAATATTGGCAGTTTGGTTCTAGCAATCATTTGCTTTCCTCTTAAGAAAGTTTAGTGCAGCAACTTCAAAAGTCTAAGGTTTAGTGCATTTCAACAGTTTGTTTAGAAAACAAACACCATTTCTCTACTGTGTTGTGTAGTTCTAACGGGATGTACAAACTTTTTAGTTAGTTTCTAACTTAATTTCTAAAGTAGTTTGTTTAGAAAACAAACATCTTCATTGTCGAAAACTGTACTGTGAGAAATAAGTTAGTTCGGTTCTAGGAATCAGTTGCTTTCCTACGAAGAAAGTTTAATGCAGAAAGTTCAAACTTTTCTAGTTAATGTAATCTACCAAGATGTACAAATTAGTAGTTTCACTTCATTTCTAAAGCAGTTTGTTTAGAAAACATACATCTTCATTGCCGAAAACTGTACTGTGTGAAATAAGCTAGTTTGGTTCTAGGAATCAGTTGCTTTCCTAAGAAGAAGGTTTAGTGCAGCAACTTCAAACATTTCCTTGTTCTAGTTAGTGAAATCTAAGAAGATGTACAAATTAGTAGTTTCGCCTTCATTTCTAAACAAGATACATCTTCATTGGCGAACACTGTACTGTGTGAAATAAGCTAGTTTTTCGAATCAGTTCATTTCTAAAGAAAGTTTAGTGCAGCAACTTCAAACTTCCTTGTTTGTGTAGTCTACCAAGAACAACTGTCAGCAGTTTGTGTGAAAATATCTTCATTGCCCAAAACTGTACTGTGTAAAATAAGGTACTTCCGTTCTAGGAATCAGTTGCTTTCCTAGGAAGAAGGTTTAGTGCAGCAACTTCAAACATTTCTAGTTAGTGTAATCTAACAAGATGTACAAATTGTTAGTTTAAACTTCATTTCTAAAGCAGTTTGTTTAGAAAACATACATCTTCATTGCGAACACTGTGCTGTGTGAAATAAGCTAGTTTGGTTCTAGGAATCAGTTGCTTTCCTAGGAAGAAAGTTTAGTGCAGCAACTTCAAACCTTTCTTGTTAGTGTAGTCTAACAAGATGTACAACTTACTAGTTTCAACTTCATTTCTAAAGCAGTTTGTTTAGAAAACAAACATCTTCATTGGCGAACACTGTACTGTGTGAAATAAGCTAGTTCTGTTTTAGGAATCAGTTGCTTTCTTACGAAGAAGGTTTAGTGCAGCAAGTTCAAACTTTTCTAGTTAGTGTAATCTAACAAGATGTACAGCTTAGTAGTTTCAATTCATTTCTAAAGCAGTTTGTTTAGAAAACATACATCTTCATTGCGAAAACTGTACTGTGTGAAATTAAGTTCCGTTCTAGTTTCTGTTCTAGGTTTAGTTCAGTTCAAACATTTTAGTTAGTGTAATCTAAGAAGATGTACAAATTAGTAGTTTCCTTCATTTCTAAAAGTTGGTTTAGTGCACTGTGCTGTGTGAAATAAGCTAGTTTGGTTCTAGGAATCACTTTAGTGCTCAAACCTTCCTTGTTTGTGTAGTCTAACAAGATGTACAACTTAGTAGTTTCAATTCATTTCTTCAACAGTTTGTTTAGAAAACATACATCTTCATTGCAAAAACTGTACTGTGTGAAATAAGTTAGTTCGGTTCTAGGAATCAGTTGCTTTCCTACGAAGAAGGTTTAGTGCAGCAACTTCAAACATTTCTAGTTAGTATAACCTAAGAAGATATACAAATTAGGAGTTTCGCTTCATTTCTAAAGCAGTTGGTTTAGAAAACATATATCTTCCTTGGCGAACACTGTGCAGTGTGAAATAAGCCTGTTTGGTTCTAGGAATCAGTTGTTTTCCTACGAAGAAGGTTTAGTGCAGCAACTTCAAACCTTCCTTCTTTGTGTAGTCTAACAAGATGTACAACCTACTAGTTTCGCTTCATTTCTAAAATAGTTTGTTTAGAAAACAAACATCTTCATTGTCGAACACTGTACTGTGTGAAATAAGCTAGTTCGCTTCTAGGAATCAGTTGCTTTCCTACGAAGAAGGTTTAGTGCAGCAACCTCAAACATTTCTAGTTAGTGTAATCTAAGAAGATGTACAAATTAGTAGTTTCGCTTCATTTCTAAAGCAGTTGGTTTAGAAAACATACATCTTCATTGGCGAACACTGTGCTGTGTGAAATAAGCTAGTTTGGTTCTAGGAATCAGTTGCTTTCCTACGAAGAAAGTTTAGTGCAGCAACTTCAAACCTTCCCTTGTTAATTTAGTCTAACAAGATGTACAACTTTCGTTTCGCTTCATTTGTAAAGTAGTTTGTTTAGAAAACAAACACCTTCATTGCCGAACTCTCTACTGTGTGAAATAAGCTAGTTCTGTTTTAGGAATCAGTTGCTTTCTTACGAAGAAGGTTTTGTGCAGCAAGTTCAAACTTTTCTAGTTAGTGTAATATAACAAGATGTACAACTTAGTAGTTTCACTTCATTTCTAAAGCAGTTTGTTTAGATAACATACATCTTCATTGACAAAAACTGTACTGTGTGAAATAAGGTAGTTTGGTTCTAGGAATCAGTTGCCTTCCTACGAAGAAGGTTTAGTGCAGCAACTTCAAACATTTCTAGTTAGTGTAATCTATGAAGATGTAGAAAGTAGTACTTTTGCTTCATTTCAAAAGCAGTTGATTTAGAAAACATACATCTTCATTGGCGAACACGGTGCTGTGTGAAATAAGCTAGTTTTGTTCTAGGAATCAGTTGCGTTGCTACGAAGAAGGTTTAGTGCATCAACTTCAAACCTTCCTTCTTTGTGTAGTCTAACAAGATGTACAACTTACTAGTTACGCTTCATTACTGAAGTAGTTTGTTTAGAAAACAAACATCTTCATTGCCGAAAACTACACTGTGTGAAATAAGCTAGTTCGGTTCTCGGAATCATTGCTTTCCTACGAGGAAGGTTCAGTGCAGCAAGTTCAAACTTTTCTAGTTAGTGTAATCTTACAATATGTAAGCCTTAGTAGTTTCACTTCATTTTTAAAGCAGATTGTTTAGAAAACATACATCTTCATTGCCAAAAACTGTACTGCGTGAATTAAGGTTGTTCGGTTCTACGAATCAGTTGCTTTCCTAAGAAGAAGGTTTAGTGCAGCAACTTCAAACCTTCCTTGTTTGTGTAGTCTAACGAGATGTACAACTTACTAGTTTCGCTTCATTTCTAAAGTACTTTGTTTAGAAAACAAACATCTTCATTGCCAAACACTGTACTGTGTGAAATAAGCTAGTTCGGTTCTAGGAATCAGTTTGCTTTTCCTACAAACAAGGTTCAGTGCAGCAAGTTCAAACTTTTCTAGTTAGTGTAATCTAACAAGATGTACAACTTCGTAGTTTTACTTCATTTCTAAAGCAGTTTCTTTAGAAAACATACATCTTCATTGCCGAAAACTGTACTGTGTGAAATAAGGTAGTTCCGTTCTAGGAATCAGTTGCTTTCCTACGAAGATGGTTTAGTGCAGCAACATCAAATATTTCTAGTTAGTGTAATCTAAGAAGATATACAAATTAGTAATTTCGCATCATTTCTAAAGCAGTTGGTTTAGAAAACATACATCTTCATTGCCAAAAACGGTACTGTGTGAAATAATGTAGTTCGGTTCTAGGAATCAGTTGCTTTCCTACAAAGAAGGTTTAGTGCAGCAAGTTCAAAATTTTCTAGTTAGTGTAATCTAATAAGATGTACAACTTAGTAGTTTCACTTCATTTCTAAAGCAGTTTGTTTAGAAAACATACATCTTCATTGCCGAAAACTGTACGTGTGAAATAAGTTAGTTCGCTTCTAGTAATCAGTTGCTTTCCTACGAAGAAGGTTTATTGCAGCAACTTAAAAACTTCCTTGTTTGTGTAGTCTAACAAGATATACAACTTACTAGTTTCGCTTCATTTCTAGAGTAGTTTCTTTACAAAACAAACATCTTCATTGCCGAACACTGCACTGTGTGAAATAAGGTAGTTCCTTTCTAGGAATCAGTTGCTTTCCTACGAAGAAGGTTTAGTGCAGCAACTTCAAACATTTCTAGATGGTGTAATCTAAGAAGATATACAAATTAGTAGTTTCGCTTCATTTCTAAAGCAGTTGGTTTAGAAAACATACATCTTCATTGGGGAACACTGTGCTGTGTGAAATAACCTAGTTTGGTTCTAGGAATCAGTTGCTTTCCTACGAAGAAAGTTTAGTGCAGCAACTTCAAACCTTCCTTGTTTGTGTAGTGTAACAAGATGTACAACGTACTAGTTTCGCTTCATTTCTAAAGTAGTTTGTTTAGAAAACAAACACCTTCATTGCCGAACTCTCTACTGTGTGAAATAAGCTAGTTCTATTTTAGGAATCAGTTGCTTTCTTACGAAAAAGGTTTAGTGCAGCAACCTCAAACCTTCCTTGTTTGTGTAGTCTAACAAGATGTACAACTTTCTAGTTTCGCTTCATTTCTAAAGTAGTTTGTTTAGAAAACAAACATCTTCATTGCCGAAAACTGTACTGTGTGAAATAAGCTAGTTCTGTTTTAGGAATCAGTTGCTTTCTTACGAAGAAGGTTTAGTGCAGCAAGTTCAAACTTTTCTAGTTAGTGTAATCTAACAAGATGTACAACTTAGTAGTTTCAATTCATTTCTACAGCAGTTTGTTTAGAAAACATACATCTTCATGGCCGAAAACTGTACTGTGTTAAATAAGTTAGTTCGGTTCTAGGAATCACTTCCTTTCCTACGAAGACGGTTTAGTGCAGAAAGTTCAAACTTTTCCAGTTAGTGTAATCTACGAAGATGTACAACTTAGTAGTTTCGCTTCATTTCTAAAGCATTTTGTTTAGAAAACATACATCTTCATTGCCGAAAAAACTGTACTGTGTGAAATAAGTTAGTTAGGTTCTAGGAATCAGTTGCTTTCCCTCAAGAAGGTTTAGTGCAGCAACTTCAAACATTTCTAGTTAGTATAACCTAAGAAGATGTACAAATTAGAGAGTTTCGCTTCATTTCTAAAGCAGTTGGTTTAGAAAACATACATCTTCCTTGGCGAACACTGTGCAGTGTGAAATAAGCTTGTTTGGTTCTAGGAATCAGTTGTTTTCCTACGAAGAAGGTTTAGTGCAGCAACTTCAAACCTTCCTTCTTTGTGTAGTCTAACAAGATGTACAACCTACTAGTTTTCTTCATTTCTAAAATAGTTTGTTTAGAAAACAAACATCTTCATTGTCGAACACTGTACTGTGTGAAATAAGCTAGTTCGATTCTAGGAATCAGTTGCTTTCCTCTGAAGAAAGGTTTAGTGCAGCAACTTCAAACATTTCTAGTTAGTGTAATCTAAGAAGATGTACAAATTAGTAGTTTCGCTTCATTTCTAAAGCAGTTGGTTTAGAAAACATACATCTTCATTGGCGAACACTGTGCTGTGTGAAATAAGCTAGTTTGGTTCTAGGAATCAGTTGCTTTCCTACGAAGAAAGTTTAGTGCAGCAACTTCAAACCTTCCTTGTTTGCGTAGTCTAACAAGATGTACAACTTTCTAGTTTCGCTTCATTTCTAAAGTAGTTTGTTTAGAAAACAAACACCTTCATTGCCGAACTCTCTACTGTGTGAAATAAGCTAGTTCTGTTTTAGGAATCAGTTGCTTTCTTACGAAGAAGGTTTTGTGCAGCAAGTTCAAACTTTTCTAGTTAGTGTAATATAACAAGATGTACAACTTAGTAGTTTCACTTCATTTCTAAAGCAGTTTGTTTAGAAAATATACATCTTCATTGCCAAAAACTGTACTGTGTGAAAATAGGTAGTTCAGTTCTAGGAATCTGTTCCTTTCCTACAAAGACGGTTTAATCCAGAAAGTTCAAACTTTTCCAGTTAATGTAATCTCCCAAGATGTACAACTTAGTAGTTTCACTTCATTTCTAAAGCAGTTTATTTAGATAACATACATCTTCATTGACAAAAACTGTACTGTGTGAAATAAGGTAGTTTGGTTCTAGGAATCAGTTGCCTTCCTACTGAAGAAGGTTTAGTGCAGCAACTTCAAACATTTCTAGTTAGTGTAATCTATGAAGATGTACAAAGTAGTACTTTTGCTTCATTTCAAAAGCAGTTGATTTAGAAAACATACATCTTCATTGGCGAACACGGTGCTGTGTGAAATAAGCTAGTTTTGTTCTAGGAATCAGTTGCGTTGCTACGAAGAAGGTTTAGTGCATCAACTTCAAACCTTCCTTCTTTGTGTAGTCTAACAAGATGTACAACTTACTAGTTTCGCTTCATTTCTAAAGTACTTTGTTTAGAAAACAAACATCTTCATTGCCAAACACTGTACTGTGTGAAATAAGCTAGTTCGGTTCTAGGAATCAGTTGCTTTCCTACGAACAAGGTTCAGTGCAGCAAGTTCAAACTTTTCTAGTTAGTGTAATCTAACAAGATGTACAACTTCGTAGTTTTACTTCATTTCTAAAGCAGTTTCTTTAGAAAACATACATCTTCATTGCCGAAAACTGTACTGTGTGAAATAAGGTAGTTCCGTTCTAGGAAACAGTTGGTTTCTACGAAGATGGTTTAGTGCAGCAACATCAAATATTTCTAGTTAGTGTAATCTAAGAAGATATACAAATTAGTAATTTCGCATCATTTCTAAAGCAGTTGGTTTAGAAAACATACATCTTCATTGCCAAAAACGGCACTGTGTGAAATAATGTAGTTCGGTTCTAGGAATCAGTTGCTTTCCTACAAAGAAGGTTTAGTGCAGCAAGTTCAAAATTTTCTAGTTAGTGTAATCTAATAAGATGTACAACTTAGTAGTTTCACTTCATTTCTAAAGCAGTTTGTTTAGAAAACATACATCTTCATTGCCGAAAACTGTACTGTGTGAAATAAGTTAGTTCGCTTCTAGTAATCAGTTGCTTTCCTACGAAGAAGGTTTATTGCAGCAACTTAAAAACTTCCTTGTTTGTGTAGTCTAACAAGATATACAACTTACTAGTTTCGCTTCATTTCTACAGTAGTTTCTTTACAAAACAAACATCTTCATTGCCGAACACTGCACTGTGTGAAATAAGGTAGTTCCTTTCTAGGAATCAGTTGCTTTCCTACGAAGAAGGTTTAGTGCAGCAACTTCAAACATTTCTAGATGGTGTAATCTAAGAAGATATACAAATTAGTAGTTTCGCTTCATTTCTAAAGCAGTTGGTTTAGAAAACATACATCTTCATTGGGGAACACTGTGCTGTGTGAAATAACCTAGTTTGGTTCTAGGAATCAGTTGCTTTCCTACGAAGAAAGTTTAGTGCAGCAACTTCAAACCTTCATTGTTTGTGTAGTGTAACAAGATGTACAACGTACTAGTTTCGCTTCATTTCTAAAGTAGTTTGTTTAGAAAACAAACACCTTCATTGCCGAACTCTCTACTGTGTGAAATAAGCTAGTTCTATTTTAGGAATCAGTTGCTTTCTTACGAAAAAGGTTTAGTGCAGCAACCTCAAACCTTCCTTGTTTGTGTAGTCTAACAAGATGTACAACTTTCTAGTTTCGCTTCATTTCTAAAGTAGTTTGTTTAGAAAACAAACATCTTCATTGCCGAACTCTCTACTGTGTGAAATAAGCTAGTTTGGTTTTATGAATCAGTTGCTTTCCTACGAAGAAAGTTTAGTGCAGCAACTTCAAACCTTCTTTGTTTGTGTAGTCTAACAAGATGTACAACTTACTAGTTTCACTTCATTTCCAGAGTAGTTTGTTTAGAAAACAAACACCTTCATTGCCGAACTCTGTACTGTGTGAAATAAGCTAGTTCTGTTTTAGGAATCAGTTGCTTTCTTACGAAGAAGGTTTAGTGCAGCAAGTTCAAACTTTTCTAGTTAGTGTAATCTAGCAAGATGTACAACTTAGTAGTTTCAATTCATTTCTACAGCAGTTTGTTTAGAAAACATACATCTTCATGGCCGAAAACTGTACTGTGTTAAATAAGTTAGTTCGGTTCTAGGAATCACTTCCTTTCCTACGAAGACGGTTTAGTGCAGAAAGTTCAAACTTTTCCAGTTAGTGTAATCTACGAAGATGTACAACTTAGTAGTTTCGCTTCATTTCTAAAGCATTTTGTTTAGAAAACATACATCTTCATTGCCGAAAACTGTACTGTGTGAAATAAGTTAGTTCGGTTCTAGGAATCAGTTGCTTTCCTACGAAGAAGGTTTAGTGCAGCAACTTCAAACATTTGTAGTTAGTATAACCTAAGAAGATGTACAAATTAGGAGTTTCGCTTCATTTCTAAAGCAGTTGGTTTAGAAAACATACATCTTCCTTGGCGAACACTGTGCAGTGTGAAATAAGCTTGTTTGGTTCTAGGAATCAGTTGTTTTCCTACGAAGAAGGTTTAGTGCAGCAACTTCAAACCTTCCTTCTTTGTGTAGTCTAACAAGATGTACAACCTACTAGTTTCGCTTCATTTCTAAAATAGTTTGTTTAGAAAACAAACATCTTCATTGTCGAACACTGTACTGTGTGAAATAAGCTAGTTCGATTCTAGGAATCAGTTGCTTTCCTACGAAGAAGGTTTAGTGCAGCAACTTCAAACATTTCTAGTTAGTGTAATCTAAGAAGATGTACAAATTAGTAGTTTCGCTTCATTTCTAAAGCAGTTGGTCTAGAAAACATACAACTACATTGGCGAACACTGTGATGTGTGAAATAAGCTTGTTTGGTTCTAGGAATCAGGTGCTTTCCTACGAAGAAGGTTTAGTGCAGCAACTTGAAACCTTCCTTGTTTGTGTAGTCTAACAAGATGTACCCCTGACTAGTTTCGCTTCATTTCTAAAGTAGTTTGTTTAAAAAACAAACACCTTCGTTGCCGAACTCTCTACTGTGTGAAATAAGCTAGTTCTATTCTAAGAATCAGTTGCTTTCCTACGAAGAAGGTTTAGTGCAGCAAGTTCAAACTTTTCTAGTTAGTATAACCTAAGAAGATGTACAAATTAGTAGTTTCGCTTCATTTCTAAAGCAGTTGGTTTAGAAAACATACATCTTCCTTGTCGAACACTGTGCAGTGTGAAATAAGCTTGTTTGGTTCTAGGATTCAGTTGTTTTCCTACGAAGAAGGTTTAGTGCAGCAACTTCAAACCTTCCTTCTTTGTGTAGTCTAACAAGATGTACAACCTACTAGTTTCGCTTCATTTCTAAAATAGTTTGTTTAGAAAACAAACATCTTCATTGTCGAACCCTGTACTGTGTGAAATAAGCTAGTTCGATTCTAGGAATCAGTTGCTTTCCTACGAAGAAGGTTTAGTGCAGCAACTTCAAACATTTCTAGTTAGTGTAATTTAAGAAGATGTACAAATTAGTAGTTTCGCTTCATTTCTAAAGCAGTTGGTCTAGAAAACATACAACTACATTGGCGAACACTGTGATGTGTGAAATAAGCTTGTATGGTTCTAGGAATCAGGTGCTTTCCTACGAAGAAGGTTTAGTGCAGCAACTTGAAACCTTCCTTGTTTGTGTAGTCTAACAAGATGTACCCCTGACTAGTTTCGCTTCATTTCTAAAGTAGTTTGTTTAGACAACAAACACCTTCGTTGCCGAACACTCTACTGTGTGAAATAAGCTAGTTCTATTCTAAGTATCAGTTGCTTTCCTACGAAGAAGGTTTAGTGCAGCAAGTTCAAACTTTTCTTGTTAGTGTAATCTAAGAAGATGTACAACTTAGTAGTTTCAATTCATTTCTACAGCAGTTTGTTTAGAAAACATACATTATCATTGCCGAAAACTGTACTGTGTGAAATAAGTTAGTTCGGTTCTAGCAATCCGTTCCTTTCCTACGAAGACGGTTTAGTGCAGAAAGTTCAAACTTTTCCAGTTTATGTAATCTACGAACATGTACAACTTAGTAGTTTGACTTTATTTCTAAAGCAGTTTGTTTAGAAAACATACATCTTCATAGACGAAAACTCTACGGTGTGAAATAAGTTAGTTCGGTTCTAGGAATCAGTTACTTTCCTACGAAGAAGGTTTAGTGCAGCAACTTCCAACATTTCTAGTTAGTGTAATCTAAGAAGATGTCCAAATTAGTAGTTTGGTTCATTTCTAAATCAGTTGGTTTAGAAAACATCCATCTTCATTGGCGAACACTGTGCTGTGTGAAATAAGTTAGTTTGGTTCTAGGAATCATTTGCTTTCCTACGAAGAAGGTTTAGTGCACCAACTTCAAACCTTCCTTGTTTGTGTAGTCTAACGGGATGTACAACTTCCTAGTTTCTCTTAATTTCTAAAGTAGTTTGTTTAGAAAACAAATATCTTCATTACCGAAAACTGTACTGTGAGAAATAACTTAGTTCGGTTCTAGGAATCAGTTGCTTTCCTACGAAGAAGGGTTACTGCAGCAACTTTAAACATTTCTAGTTAGTGTAATCTAAGAAGATGTACAAATTAGTAGTTTCGCTTCATTTCTAAAGCAGTTGGTTTAGAAAACGTACATCTTCATTGGCGAATACTGTGCTGTGTGAAATAAGCTAGTTTGGTTCTAGGATTCAGTTGCTTTCCTACGAAGAAAGTTTAGTGCAGCAACTTCAAACCTTCCTTGTTTGTGTAGTCTAACAAGATGTACAACTTACTAGTTTCGCTTCATTTCTAAAGTAGTTAGTTTAGCAAACAGACATCTTCATTGCCGAACACTGTACTGTGTGAAATAAGCTAGTTCAGTTCTAGGAATCAGTTGCTATCCTACGAAGAAGGTTCAGTGCAGCAAGTTCAAACTTTTCTAGTTAGTGTAATCTAACAAGATGTACAACTTAGTAGTTTCACTTCATTTCTAAAGCAGTTTGTATAGAAAACGTACATCTTCATTACGGAAAACTGTACTGTGTGAAATAAGGGAGTTCCGTTCTAGGAATCAGTTGCTTTCCTACGAAGAAGGTTTAGTGCAGCAACTTCAAACATTTCTAGTTAGTGTAATCTAAGAAGATGTACAAATTAGTAGTTTCACTTCATTTCTAAAGCAGTTGGTTTAGAAAACATACATCTTCATTGGCGAACACTGTGCTGTGTGAAATAAGCTAGTTTGGTTCTAGGAATCAGTTGCTTTCCTACGAAGAAAGTTTAGTGCACCAACTTCAAACCTTCCTTGTTTGTGTACTCTAACAAGATGTACAACTTACTAGTTTCGCTTCATTTCTAAAGCAGTTTGTTTAGAAAACAAACACCTTCATTGCCGAAATCTCTACTGTGTGAAATAAGCTAGTTCTGTTTTAGGAAACAGTTTCTTTCTTACGAAGAAGGTTTAGTGCAGCAAGTTCAAACTTTTCTAGTTAGTGTAATCTAACAAGATGTTCAACTTAGTAGTTTCACTTCATTTCTACAGCAGTTTGTTTTGAAAACATACATCTTCATTGCCGAAAACTGTACTGTGTGAAATAATTAAGTCCTGTTCTAGGAATCAGTTCCTTTCCTACGAAGACGGTTTAGTGCAGAAAGTTCAAACTTTTCCAGTTAATAAAATCTACCAAGATGTACAACTTAGTAGTTTCACTTCATTTCTAAAGCAGTTTGTTTAGATAACATACATCTTCATTGACGAAAACTGTACTGTGTGAAATAAGCTAGTTCGGTTCTAGGAATCAGTTGCTTTCCTACGAAGAAGGTTTAGTGCAGCAAGTTCAAACTTTTCTAGTTAGTGTTTTCTAAGAAGATATACAACGTAGTAGTTTCACTTCATTTCTAAAGCAGTTTGTTTAGAAAACATACATCTTCATTGCCGAAAACTGTACTGTGTGAAATAAGGTAGTTCTGTTCTAGGAATCAGTTGCTTTCCTACGAAGAAGGTTCAGTGCAGTAAGTTCAAACTTTTCTAGTTAGTGTAATCTAACAAGATATACAACTTAGTACTTTCACTTCATTTCTAAAGCAGTTTGTTTAGAAAACATACATCTTCATTGCCGAAAACGGTACTGTGTGAAATAAGGTAGTTCCGTTCTAGGAATCAGTTGTTTTCTACGAAGAAGGTTCCGTGCAGCAAGTTCAAACTTTTCCAGTTAATTTAATCTACCAAGATGTACAACCTAGTAGTTTCGCTTCATTTGTAAAGCAGTTTGTTTATATAACATACATCTTCATTGCCGAAAAATGTACTGTGTGAAAATAGGTAGTTCCGTTCTAGGAATCAGGCTCTTTACAACGAAGAAAGTTTACTTCAGCAACTTCAAACATTTTTAGTTAGTGTAATCTAAGAAGATGTACAAAGTAGTAGTTTCACTTCATTTCTAAAGCAGTTGGTTTAGAAAACACACATCTTCATTGGCGAACACTGTGCTGTGTGAAATAAGATAGTTTGGTTCTAGGAATCAGTTGCTTTCCTAAGAAGAAGGTTTAGTGCAGCAACTTCAACCCTTCCTTGTTTGTGTAGTCTAACGAGATGTACAACTTACTAGTTTCTATTCATTTCTAAAGTAGTTTGTTTAGAAAACAAACCCCTTCATTGCCGAACACTGTACTCTGCGAAATAAGCTAGTTCGGTTCTAGGAATCAGTTGCTTTCCTACGAAGAAGGTTCAGTGCAGCAAGTTCAAACTTTTCTACTTAGTGTAATCTAACAAGATATACAACTTAGTAGTTTCACTTCATTTCTAAAGCAGTTTGTTTAGAAGACATACATCTTCATTGCCGAAAACTGTACTGTGTGAAGTAAGGTAGTTCCGTTCTAGGAATCAGTTGCTTTCCTACGAAGAAGGTTTAGTGCAGCAACTTCAAACATTTCTAGTTAGTGTAATCTAAGAAGATGTACAAATTAGTAGTTTCGCTTCATTTCTAAAGCAGTTGGTTTAGAAAACATACATCTTCATAGGCGAACACTGTGCTGTGTGAAATAAGCTAGTTTGGTTCTAGGAATCAGTTGCTTTCCTACGAAGAAAGTTTAGTGCAGCAACCTCAAACCTTCCTTGTTTGTGTAGTCTAACAAGATGTACAACTTACTAGTTTCGCTTCATTTCTAAAGTAGTTTGTTTAGAAAACAAACACCTTCATTGCCGAATTCTCTACTGTGTGAAATAAGCTAGGTCTGTTTTAGGAATCAGTTGCTTTCTTACGAAGAAGGTTTAGTGCAGCAAGTTCAAACTTTTCTAGTTTGTGTAATATAACAAGATGTACAACTTTCTGGTTTCACTTCATTTCTAAAGCAGTTTGTTTGGAAAATATACATCTTCATTGCCGAAAACTGTACTGTGTGAAAATAGGTAGTTCAGTTCTAGGAATCAGTTCCTTTCCTACAAAGACGGTTTAGTGCAGAAAGTTCAAACTTTTCCAGTTAATGTAATCTACCAAGATGTACAACTTAGTAGTTTCACTTCATTTGTAAAGCAGTTTGTTTAGATAACATACATCTTCATTGACGAAAACTGTACTGTGTGAAAGAAGTTAGTTCGTTTCTAGGAATCAGTTGCTTTCCTAAGAAGAAGGTTCAGTGCAGCAAGTTCAAACTTTTCTAGTTAGTGTAATCTAACAAGATATACAACTTAGTAGTTTCACTTCATTTCTAAAGCAGTTTGTTTAGAAGACATACATCTTCATTGCCCAAAACTGTACTGTGTGAAATAAGGTAGTTCTGTTCTAGGAATCAGTTGCTTTCCTACGAAGAAGGTTTGGTGCAGCAACTTCAAACCTTCCTTGTTTGTGTAGTCTAACAAGATGTACAACTTACTAGTTTCGCTTCATTTCTAAAGTAGTTTGTTTAGAAAACAAACACCTTCATTGCCAAACTCTCTACTGTGTGAAAAAAGCTAGTTCTGTTTCAGGATTCAGTTGCTTTCTTACGAAGAAGGTTTATTGCAGCAAATTCAAACCTTCCTTGTTTGTGTAGTCTAACAAGATGTACAACTTACTAGTTTCGCTTCATTTCTAAAGTAGATTGTTTAGAAAACAAACACCTTCATTGCCGAACTCTCTACTGTGTGAAAAAAGCTAGTTCTGTTTCAGGAATCAGTTGCTTTCTTACGAAGAAGGTTTAGTGCAGCAAGGTCAAACTTTTCTAGTTAATGTAATATAACAAGATGTACAACTTAGTAATTTCACTTCATTTCTAAAGCAGTTTTTTTAGAAAATATACATCTTCATTCACGAAAACTGTACTGTGTGAAAATAGGTAGTTCCGTTCTAGGAATCAGTTGCTTTCCTACAAAGAAGGTTTAGTTCAGCAACTTCAAACATTTCTAGTTAGTGTAATCTAGGAAGATGTAGAAATTAGTAGTTTCGCTTCATTTCTAAAGCAGTTGGTTTAGAATACATACATCTTCATTGGCGAACACTGTGCTGTGTGAAATAAGCTAGTTTGGTTCTGGGAATCAGTTGCTTTCCTACGAAGAAGGTTTAGTGCAGCAACTTCAAACCTTCCTTGTTTCTGTAGTCTAACAAGATGTACAACTTAGTAGTTTCAATTAATTTCTACAGCAGTTTGTTTAGAAAAGATAAATCTTCATTGCCGAAAACTATACTGTGTGAAATAAGTTAGTTCAGTTCTAGGAATCAGTTCCTTTCCTACAACGACGGTTTAGTGCAGAAAGTTCAAACTTTTCCAGTTAATGTAATCTACCAAGATGTACAACTTAGTACTTTCACTTCAGTTGTAAAGCAGTTTGTTTAGATAACATACATCTTCATTGACGAAAACTGTACTGTGTGAAATAAGCTAGTTCGATTCTAGGAATCAGTTGCTTTCCTACGAAGAAGGTTCAGTGCACCAAGTTCAAACTTTTCTAGTTAGTGTAATCTAACAAGATATACAACTTAGTAGTTTCACTTCATTTCTAAAGCAGTTTCTTTAGAAAACATACATCTTCATTGCCGAAAACTGTAATGTGTGAAATAAGGTAGTTCCGTTCTAGGAATCAGTTGCTTTCCTACGAAGAAGGTTTAGTGCAGCAACTTCAAACATTTCTAGTTAGTGTAATCTAAGAAGCTGTACAAATTAGTAGTTTCGCTTCATTTCTAAAGCAGTTGGTTTAGAAAACATACATCCTCATTGGCGAACACTGCGCTGTGTGAAATAAGCTTGTTTGGTTCTGGGAATCAGTTGCTTTCCTACGCAGAAGGTTTAGTGCACCAACTTCAAACCTTCCTTGTTTGTGTAGTCTAACAAAATGTACAACTTAGTATTTTCAATTCATTTCTACAGCAGTTTGTTTAGAAAACATACATCTTCATTACCGAAAACTGTACTGTGTGAAATAAGTTATTTCAGTTCTAGGAATCAGTTCCTTTCCTACAAAGACGGTTTAGTGCAGAAAGTTCAAGCTTTTCCAGTTAATGTAATCTACCAAGATGTACAACTTAGTAATTTCACTTCATTTCTAAAGCAGTTTGTTTAGATAACATACATATTCATTGACGAAAACTGTACTGTGTGTAATAAGCTAGTTCGGTTCTAGGAATCAGTTGCTTTCCTATGAAGAAGGTTCAGTGCAGCAAGTTCAAACTTTTCTCGTTAGTGTAATCTAACAAGATATACAACTTAGTAGTTTCACTTCATTTCTAAAGCAGTTTGTTTAGAAAACGTACATCTGCATTGCCGAAAACTGTACTGTGTGAAATAAGGTAGTTTCGTTCTAGCAATCAGTTGCTATCCTACGAAGAAGGTTTAGTGCAGCAACTTCAAACATTTCTAGGTAGTGTAATCTAAGAGGATGTACAAATTAGTAGTTTCGCTTCATTTCTAAAGCAGTTGGTTTAGAAAACATACATCTTCATTGGCGAACACTGTGCTGTGTGAAATAAGCTAGTTTGGTTCTAGGAATCAGTTGCTTTCCTAAGAAGAAAGTTTAGTGCAGCAACTTCAAACCTTCCTTGTTTGTGTTGTCTAACAAGATGTACAACTTACTAGTTTCGCTTCATTTCTAAAGTAGTTTGTTTAGAAAACAAACACCTTCATTGCCGAACTCTCTACTGTGTGAAATAAGCTAGTTCTGTTTTAGGAATCTGTTGCTTTCTTACGAAGAATGTTTAGTGCAGCAAGTTCAAACTTTTCTAGTTAGTGTAATCTAACAAGATATACAACTTAGTAGTTTCACTTCATTTCTACAGCAGTTTGTTTAGAAAACATACATCTTCATTGCCGAAAACTGTACTGTGTGAAATAAGTACGTTCGATTCTAGGAATCAGTTCCTTTCCTACGAAGACGGTTTAATGCAGAAAGTTCAAACTTTTCCAGTTAATGTAATCTACCAAGATGTACAACTTAGTAGTTTCACTTCATTTCTAAAGCAGTTTGTTTGGAAACATACATCTTCATTGCCGAAAACTGTACTGTGTGAAAATAGGTAGTTCCGTTGTAGGAATCAGTTGCTTTCCTAGGAAGAAGGTTTAGTGCAGCAACTTCAAACATTTCCAGTTAGTGTAATCTAAGAAGATGTACAAATTAGTAGTTTCGCTTCATTTCTAAAGCAGTTGGTTTAGAAAACATACATCTTCATTGGCGAACACTGTGCTGTGTGAAATAAGCTAGTTTGGTTCTAGGAATCAGTTGCTTTCCTACGAAGAAGGTTTAGTGCAGCAACTTCAAACCTTCCTTGTTTGTGTAGTCTAACAAGGTGTACAACTTACTAGTTTCGCTCTATTTCTAAAGTAGTTTGTTTAGAAAACAAACATCTTCTTTGCCGAACACTGCACTGTGTGAAATGAGCTAGTTCGGTTCTAGGAATCAGTTGCTTTCCTACGAAGAATGTTTAGTGCAGCAAGTTCAAACTTGTCTAGTTAGTGTAATCTAACAAGTTGTACAAATTAGTAGTTTCCCTTCATTTCTAAAGCAGTTTGTTTAGAAAACAAACATCTTCATTGCCGAAAACTGTACTGTGTGAAATAAGTTAGTTCGGTTCTAGGAATCAGTCGCTTTCCTACGAAGAAGGTTTAGTGCAGCAACTTCAAATATTTCTACTTATTGTAATCTACGAAGATGTACAAATTAGTAATTTCGCTTCATTTCTAAAGCAGTTGGTTTAGAAAACATACATCTTCATTGGCGAACACTGTGCTGTGTGAAATAAGCTAGTTTGGTTCTAGGAATCAGTTGCATTCCTACGAAGACGGTTTAGTGCAGAAAGTTCAAACTTTTCCAGTTAATGTAATCTACCAAGACGTACAACTTATTACTTTCACTTCATTTCTAAAGCGGTTTGTTTAGAAAACATACATCTTCATTACCGAAAACTGTACTGTGTAATAAGTTAGTTCGCGTCTAGGAATCAGTTGCTTTCCTACGAAGAAAGTTTATTGCAGCAACTTCAAGCATTTCTAGTTAGTGTAATCTAAGAAGATGTACAAATTAGTAGTTTCGCTTCATTTCTAAAGCAGTTGGTTTAGAAAATATACATCTTCATTGGCGAACACTGTGCTGTATGAAATAACCTAGTTAGGTTCTAGGAATCAGTTGCTTTCCTAAGAAGAAGGTTTAGTGCAACAAGTTCAAACCTTCCTTGTTTGTGTAGTCTAACAAGATGTACAACTTACTAGTTTCGCTTCATTTCTAAAGTTGTTTCTTTAGAAAACATACATCTTCATTGCCGAACACCGTACTGTGTGATATAAGGTAGTTCCGTTCTAGGAATCAGTTGCTTTCCTACCAAGACGGTTTAGTGCGAAAGTTCAAACTTTTCCAGTTAATGTAATCTAACAAGATGTACAACTTAGTAGTTTCACTTCATTTCTAAAGCAGGTTGTTTAGAAAACATACATCTTCATTGCCGAAAACTGTACTGTGTGAAAAAAGGTAATTCGGTTCTAGGATTCAGTTGCTTTCCTACGAAGAAGGTTTAGTGCAGCTACTTCAAACATTTCTAGTTAGTGTAATCTAAGAAGATGTACAAATTAGTAGTTTGGCTTCGTTTCTAAAGCAGTTGGTTGAGAAACCATACATCTTCATTGGCGAACACTGTGCTGTGTGAAATAAGCTAGTTTGATTCTAGGAATCAGTTGCTTTCCTACGAAGAAGGTTTAGTGCAGCAACTTCAAACCTTCCGTGTTTGTGTAGTCTAACAAGACATACAACTTACTAGTTTCGGTTCATTGCTAAAGTAGTTTCTTTAGAAAACAAACATCTTCATTGCCGAACACTGTACTGTGTGAAATAAGCTAGTTCTGTTCTAGGAATCAGTTGCTTTCCTACGAAGAAGGTTTAGTGCAGCAAGTTCAAAATTTTCTAGTTAGTGTAATCTAACAAGATGTACAACTTAGTATGTTCACTTCATTTCTAAAGCAGTTTGTTTAGAAAAGATACATCTTCATTGCCGAAAACTGTACTGTGTGAAATAAACTAGTTTGGTTCTAGGAATCAGTTGCTTTCCTACGAAGAAGTTTTAGTGCAACAAGTTCAAACGTTTCTAGTTAGTGTAATCTAACAAGATGTACAACTTAGTAGTTTTACTTCATTTCTAAAACAGTTTGTTTAGAAAACATACATCTTCATTGCCGAAAACTGTACTGTGTGACATAAACTAGTTCGGTTCTAGGAATCAGTTGCTTTCCTACGAAGAAAGTTTAGTGCAGCAAGTTCAAACTTTTCTAGTTAGTGTAATCTAACAAGATGTACAACTTAGGAGTTTCACTTGATTTCTAAAGCAGTTTGTTTAGAAAACATACATCTTCATTGCCGAAAACTGTACTGTGTGAAATAACTTAGTTGGGTTCTAGGAATCAGTTGCTTTCGTACGAAGAAGGTTTTGTGCAGCAACTTCAAACATTTCTAGTCAGTGTAACCTAAGAAGATGTATAAATTAGTAGTTTCGCTTCATTTCTAAAGTAGTTGGTTTAGAAAATATACATCATCATTGGCGAACACTGTGCTGTGTGAAATAATCTAGTTTGGTTCTAGGAATCAGTTGCGTGGCTACGAAGAAGGTTTAGTGCAGCAACTTCAAACCTTCCTTGTTTGTGTAGTCTAACAAGATGTACAACTTACTAGTTTCGCTTCATTTCTAAAGTAGTTTGTTTAGAAAACAAACACCTTCATTGCAGAACACTGTACTGTGTCAAATAAGCTAGTTCGGTTCTAGGAATCAGTGGCTTTCCTACAAAGTTTTGGGGAGCAACGTCAAACCTTCCTTGTTTGTGTAGTCTAACAAGATATACAACTTAGTAGTTTCAATTTTTTTCTACAGCAGTTTGTTTAGAAAACATACATCTTCATTTCCGAAAACTGTACTGTGTGCAAATAGGTAGTTCCGTTCTAGGAATCAGTTTCTTTCCTACCAAGACGGTTTAGTGCAGAAAGTTCAAACTTTTCCAGTTAATGTAATCTCCCAAGATGTACAACTTAGAAGTTTCCTTCTTTTCTAAAGCAGTTTGTTAAAAAACATACATCTTCATTGCCGAAAACTGTACTGTGTGAAATAAGGTAGTTCCGTTCTAGGAATCAGTTGCTTTCCCAGGCAGAAGGTTTGTTCAGCAACTTCAAACATTTCTAGTTAGTGTAATCTAAGATGATGTACAAATTAGTACTTTCGCTTCATTTCTAAAGCAGTTGGTGTAGAAAACATACATCTTTATTGCCGAACACTGTACTGTGTGAAAGAAGGTAGTTCTGTTTTAGGAATCAGTTCTTTCCTATGAAGAAGGTTTAGTGCAGCAAGTTCAAACTTTTCTAGTTAGTGTAATCTAACAAGATGTACAACTTAGTAGTTTCAATTCATTTCTACAGCAGTTTGTTTAAAAAACATACATCTTCATTCCCGAGTACTGTACTGTGTGAAATAAGTTAGTTCGGTTCTAGGAATCAGTTCCTTTCCTACGATGAAGGTTTAGTGCAGAAAGTTCAAACTTTTCCAGGTAATGTAATCTACCAAGATGTACAACTTAGTAGTTTCATTTCATTTCTAAAGCTGTTTGTTTAGAAAACATACATCTTCATTGCCGAAAACTGTACTGTGTGAAATAAGGTAGTTCCGTTCATGGAATCAGTTGCTTTCCTAAGAAGAAGGTTTAGTGCAGCAACTTCAAACATTTCTAGTTAGTGTTTTCTAAGAAGATGTACAAATTTGTAGATTCGCTTCATTTCTAAAGAAGTTGGTTTAGAAAACATACATCTTCATTTGCAATCACTGTGCTGTCTGAAATAAGGTAGTTTGGTTCTAGAAACAGTTGCTTTCCTACGAAGAAGGTTTAGTGCAGCAACTTCAAACCTTCCTTGTTTGCGTAGTCTAACACGACGTACAACTTACCAGTTTCCCTTCATTTCTAAAGTAGTTTGTTTAGAAAATAAACATCTTCATTGCTGAACACTGTACTGTGTCAAATAAGCTAGTTCGGTTCTAGGAATCAGTGGCTCTCCTACGAAGGTTTAGTGCAGCAACTTGAAACCTTCATTGTTTTTGTAGTCTAACAAGATGTACAACTTAGTAGTTTCAATTCATTTCTACAGCAATTTGTTTAGAAAACATACATCTTCAATGCCGAAAAGTGTACTGTGTGAAATAAGGTAGTTCCGTTCTAGGAATCAGTTTCTTTCCTACCAAGACGGTTTAGTGCAGAAAGTTCAAACTTTTCCACTTAATGTAACCTACCAAGATATACAACTTAGTAGTTTCACTTCATTTCTAAAGCAGTTTGTTTAGAAAACATACATCTTCATTGCTGAAAACTGTACTGTGTGAAATAAGCTGGTTTGGTTCTAGGAATCAGTTGCGTTGCTACGAAGAAGGTTTAGTGCAGCAACTTCAAACCTTCCTTGTTTGTGTAGTCTAACAAGATGTACAACTTACTAGTTTCGCTTCATTTCTAAAGTAGTTAGTTTAGAAAACAAACATCTTCATTGCCGAACACTGTTCTGTGTGAAATAAGCTAGTTCGCTTCTAGGAATCAGTTGCTTTCCTATGAAGAAGGTTTAGTGCAGCAAGTTCAAACTTTTCTAGTTAGTTTAATCTAACAAGATGTACAACGTAGTAGTTTCACTTCATTTCTCACGCAGTTTGTTTAGAAAACATACATCTTCATTGCCGAAAACTGTACTGTGTGAAATAAGTTAGTTCGGTTCTAGGAATCAGTGGCTTTCCTACGAACAAGGTTTAGTGCAGCAACTTCAAACATTTCTAGTTAGTGTAATCTAAGAAGATGTACAAATTAGTAGTTTTGCTTCATTTCTAAAGCAGTTGGTTGGGAAAGCATACATCCTTCTTGGAGAACACTGTGCTGTGTGACATAAGCTAGTTTGGTTCTAGGAATCAGTTGCTTTCCTACGCAGAAGGTTTAGTACAGCAACTTGAAACCTTCCTTGTTTGTGTAGTCTTACACGATGTACAACTTACTAGTTTCGCTTCATTTCTAAAGTAGTTTGTTTAGAAAACAGACATCTTCATTGCTGAACACTGTACTGTGTCAAATAAGCTAGTTCGGTTCTAGGAATCAGTGGCTTTCCTACGAAGGTTTAGTGCAGCAACTTCAAACCTTCCTTGTTTTGTAGTCTAACAAGATGTACAACTTAGTAGTTTCAATTCATTTCTACAGCAATTTCTTTAGAAAACATACATCTTCACTGCGAAAAAGTGTACTGTGTGAAATAAGGTAGTTCCGTTCTAGGAATCAGTTTCTTTCCTACCAAGACGGTTTAGTGCAGAAAATTCAATCTTTTCCACTTAATGTAATCTACCAAGATATACAACTTAGTAGTTTCACTTCATTTCTAAAGCAGTTTGTTTAGAAAACATACATCTTCATTGCTGAAAACTGTACTGTGTGAAATAAGCTAGTTTGGTTCTAGGAATCATTTCCTTTCCTACGAAGAAGGTTTACTGCAGCAACTTCAAACCTTCCTTCTTTGTGTAGTCTAAGAAGATATACAACTTACTAGTTTCACTTCATTTCTAAAGTAGTTTGTTTAGAAAACAAACATCTTCATTGCCGAACACTGTTCTGTGTGAAATAAGCTAGTTCGCTTCTAGGAATCAGTTGCTTTCCTATGAAGAAGGTTTAGTGCAGCAAGTTCAAACTTTTCTAGTTAGTTTAATCTAACAAGATGTACAACGTAGTAGTTTCACTTCATTTCTAACGCAGTTTGTGTAGAAAACATACATCTTCATTGCCGAAAACTGTACTGTGTGAAATAAGTTAGTTCGGTTCTAGGAATCAGTGGCTTTCCTACGAAGAAGGTTTAGTGCAGCAACTTCAAACATTTCTAGTTAGTGTAATCAAAGAAGATGTACAAATTAGTAGTTTCGCTTCATTTCTAAAGTAGTTGGTTGGGAATGCATACATCCTTCTTGGAGAAACCTGTGCTGTGTGACATAAGCTAGTTTGGTTCTAGGAATCAGTTGCTTTCCTACGCAGAAGGTTTAGTGCAGCAACTTGAAACCTTCCTTGTTTGTGTAGTCTTACACGATGTACAACTTACTAGTTTCGCTTCATTTCTAAAGTAGTTTGTTTAGAAAACAAACATCTTCATTGCTGAACACTGTACTGTGTCAAATAAGTTGGTTCGGTTCTAGGAATCAGTGGCTTTCCTACGAAGGTTTAGTGCAGCAACTTCAAACCTTCCTTGTTTTTGTAGTCTAACAAGATGTACAACTTAGTAGTTTCAATTCATTTCTACAGCAATTTGTTTAGATAACATACATCTTCACTGCCAAAAATGTACTGTGTGAAATAAGGTAGTTCCGTTCTAGGAATCATTTTCTTTCCTACCAAGACGGTTTAGTGCAAAAAGTTCAAACTTTTCCACTTAATGTAATCCACCAAGATATACAACTTAGTAGTTTCACTTCATTTCTAAAGCAGTTTGTTTAGAAAACATACATCTTCATTGTTGAAAACTGTACTGTGTGAAATAAGCTAGTTTGGTTCTAGGAATCATTTCCTTTCCTACGAAGAAGGTTTAGTGCAGCAACTTCAAACCTTCCTTTTTGTGTAGTCTAAGAAGATGTACAACTTACTAGTTTCACTTCATTTCTAAAGTAGTTTGTTTAGAAAACAAACATCTTCATTGCCGAACACTGTTCTGTGTGAAATAAGCTAGTTCGCTTCTACGAATCAGTTGCTTTCCTATGAAGAAGGTTTAATGCAGCAAGTTCAAACTTTTCTACTTAGTTTAATCTAACAAGATGTACAACGTAGTAGTTTCACTTCTTTTCTAACGCAGTTTGTTTAGAAAACATACATCTTCATTGCCGAAAACTGTACTGTGTGAAATAAGTTAGTTCGGTTCTAGGAATCAGTGGCTTTCCTACGAAGAAGGTTTAGTGCAGCAACTTCAAACATTTCTAGTTAGTGTAATCTAAGAAGATGTACAAATTAGTAGTTTCACTTCATTTCTAAAGCAGTTGGTTGGGAAAGCATACATCCTTCTTGGAGAACACTGTGCTGTGTGACATAAGCTAGTTTGGTTCTAGGAATCAGTTCCTTTCCTACGCAGAAGGTTTAGTGCAGCAACTTGAAACCTTCCTTGTTTGTGTAGTCTTACAACATGTACAACTTACTTGTTTCGCTTCATTTCTAAAGTAGTTTGTTTAGAAAACATACATCTTCATTGCCGAAAACTGTACTACGTGAATTAAGGTAGTTCGGTTCTAGGAATCAGTTGCTTTCCTAAGAAGAATGTTTAGTGCAGCAACTTCAAAGCTTCCTTATTTGTGTAGTCTAACAAGATGTACAACTTACTAGTTTCGCTTCATTTCTAATGTAGTTTGTATAGAAAACAAACACCTTCATTTCCGAACTCTTTAATGTGTGAAATAAGCTAGTTCTGTTTTAGGAATCAGTTGCTTTCTTACGAAGAAGGTTTAGTGTAGCAAGTTCAAACTTTTCTAGTTAGTGAAATCTAACAAGATGTACAACTTAGTAGTTTCACTTCATTTCTAAAGCAGTTTGTTTAGAAAATATACATCTTCATTGCCGAAAACTGTACTGTGTGAAATAAGGTAGTTCCGTTCTAGGAATCAGTTGCTTTCCTACGAAGAAGGTTTAGTGCAGCAACTTCAAACATTTCTAGTTAGTGTAATCTAAGAAGATGTACAAATTAGTAGTTTCCCTGCATTTCTAAAGCAGTTTGTTTAGAAAACATACATCTTCATTGCTGAAAACTGTACTGTGTGAAATTAGGTAGTTCCGTTCTAGGAATCAGTTGCTTTCCTGAAGAAGAAGGTTTAGTGCAGCAACTTCAAACATTTCTAGTTAGTGTAATCTAAGAAGATGTACAAATTAGTAGTTTCTTTCATTTCTAAAGCAGTTAGTTTAGAAAACATACATCTTCATTTGCGAACACTGTGCTGTGTGAAATAAGCTAGTTTGGTTCTAGGAATTAGTTGCTTTCCCTACTGAAGAAGGTTTAGTGCAGCAAGTTCAAACCTTCCTTGTTTGTGTAGTCTAACAGGATGTACAACTTACTAGTTTCGCTTCATTTCTAAAGTAGTTTGTTTTAGAAAACAAACATCTTCATTGCAGAACACTGTACTGTGTAAAATAAGCTAGTTCGGTAATAGGAATCAGTTGCTTTCTACAAAGAAGGTTCAGTGCAGCAAGTTCAAACTTTTCTAGTTAGTGTAATCTAACAAGATGTACAACTTAGTAGTTTCACTTCATTTCTAAAGCAGTTTGTTTAGAAAACATACATCTTCATTGCCAGAAAACTGTACTGTGTGAAATAAGGTAGTTCCGTTCTAGGAATCAGTTGCTTTCCTAAGAAGAAGGTTTAGTGCAGCAACTTCAAACATTTCTAGTTAGTGTAATCTAAGAAGATGTAACAATTCGTAGTTTCACTTCATTTCTAAAGCAGTTGGTTTAGAAAACATACATCTTCATTGGTTTTAACACTGTGCTGTGTGAAATAAGCTAGTTTGCTTCTAGGAATCAGTTGCTTTCCCTCGAAGAAGGTTTACTGCAGCTATTTCAAACCTTCCTTATTTGTGTAGTCTAACAAGATGTAGAACTTACTAGTTTCGCTTCATTTCTAAAGTAGTTTGTTTAGAAAACAAACATCTTCATTGTCAACACTGTACTGTGTGAAGTAAGCTAGTTTGGTTCTAGGAATCAGTTGCTTTCCCACGAAGAAGGTTTAGTGCAGCAAGTTCAAACTAGTCTACTTAGTGTAATCTAACAAGATGTACAAATTAGTAGTTTCCCTTCATTTCTAAAGCAGTTTGTTTAGAAAACAAACATCTTCATTGCCAAAAACTGTACTGTGTGAAATAAGTTAGTTCAGTTCTAGGAATCAGTCGCTTTCCTACGAAGAAGGTTTAGTGCAGCAACTTCAAATATTTCTACTTAGTGTAATCTAAGAAGATGTACAAATTAGTAGTTTTGCTTCGTTTCTAAAGCAGTTGGTTGAGAAACCATACATCTTCATTGGCGAACAATGTGCTGTGTGAAATAAGCTAGTTTGGTTCTAGGAATCAGTTGCTTTCCTACGAAGAAGGTTTAGTGCAGCAACTTCAAACCTTCCGTGTTTGTGTAGTCTAACAAGACATACAAGTTACTAGTTTCGGTTCATTGCTAAAGTAGTTTCTTTAGAAAACATACATCTTCATTGGCGAACACTGTGCTGTGTGAAATAAGCTAGTTTGGTTCTAGGAATCAGGAGCTTTCCTACGAAGAAGGTTTAGTGAAGCAAGTTCAAACTTTTCTAGTTAGTGTAATCTAACAAGATGTACAACTTAGGAGTTTCACTTGATTTCTAAAGCAGTTTGTTTAGAAAACATACATCTTCATTGCCGAAAACTGTACTGTGTGAAATAACTTAGTTGGGTTCTAGGAATCAGTTGCTTTCGTACGAAGAAGGTTTCATGCAGCAACTTCAAACATTTCTAGTTAGTGTAATCTAAGAAGATGTATAAATTAGTAGTTTTGCTTCATTTCTAAAGCAGTTGGTTTAGAAAACATACATCGTCATTGGCGAACACTGTGCTGTGTGAAATAAGCTAGTTTGGTTCTAGGAATCAGTTGCTTTCCTACAAAGAAGGTTTAGTGCAGCAACTTCAAACCTTCCTTGTTTGTGTAGTCTAACAAGATGTACAACTTACTAGTTTCGCTTCATTTCTAAAGTAGTTTGTTTAGAAAACAAACATCTTCATTTACCAACACTGTACTGTGTCAAAGAAGCTAGTTCGTTTCTAGGAATCAGTGGCTTTCCTACGAAGTTTTGGGGAGCAACTTCAAACCTTCCTTGTTTGTGTAGTCTAACAAGATATACAACTTAGTAGTTTCAATTCATTTCTACAGCAGTTTGTTTAGAAAACATACATCTTCTTTGCCGAAAACTGTACGGTGTGCAATAAGGTAGTTGCGTTCTAGGAATCAGTTTCTTTCCTACCAAGACGGTTTAGTGCAGAAAGTTCAAACTTTTCCAGTTAATGTAATCTACAAAGATGTTCAACTTAGTAGTTTCACTTCATTTCTAAAGCAGTTTGTTTAGATAACATACATCTTCATTGCCGAAAACTGTACTGTGTGAAAATAGGTAGTTCCGTTCTAGGAATCAGTTGCTTTACAACGAAGAAAGTTTACTTCAGCAACTTCAAACATTTCTAGTTAGTGTAATCTAACATGATGTACAAATTAGTAGTTTCGCTTCATTTCTAAAGCAGTTGGTGTAGAAAACATACATCTTTATTGCCGAACACTGTACTGTGTGAAAAAAGGTAGTTCCGTTCCTGGAATCAGTTGCTTTCCTAAGAAGAAGGTTTAGTGCACCAACTTCAAACATTTCTAGTTAGTGTTTTCTAAGAAGATGTACAAATTTGTAAATTCGTTTCATTTCTAAAGAAGTTGGTTTAGAAACAGACATCTTCATTGGCGAACACTGTGCTGTCTGAAATAAGGTAGTTTGGTTCTAGGAATCAGTTGCTTTCCTACGAAGAAGGTTTAGTGCAGCAACTTCAAACCTTCCTTGTTTGCGTAGTCTAACAAGATGTACAACTTACTAGTTTCGCTTCATTTCTAAAGTAGTTTGTTTAGAAAACAAAATCTTCATTTCTGAACACTGTACTGTGTCAAATAAGCTAGTTCGGTTTTAGGAATCAGTGGCTTTCCTACGAAGGTTTAGGGCAGCAACTTCAAACCTTCCTTGTTTTTGTAGTCTAACAAGATGTACAACTTAGTTGTTTCAATTCATTTCTACAGCAATTTTTTTAGAAAACATACATCTTCACTGCGAAAAAGTGTACTGTGTGAAATAAGGTAGTTCCGTTCTAGGAATCAGTTTCTTTCCTACCAAGACGGTTTTAGTGCAGAAAGTTCAAACTTTCCACTTAATGTAATCTACCAAGATATACAACTTAGTAGTTTCACTTCATTTCTAAAGCAGTTTGTTTAGAAAACATACATCTTCATTGCTGAAAACTGTACTGTGTGAAATAAGCTAGTTTGGTTCTAGGAATCATTTCCTTTCCTACGAAGAAAGTTTAGTGCAGCAACTTCAAACCTTCCTTGTTTGTGTAGTCTAAGAAGATGTACAACTTACTAGTTTCACTTCATTTCTAAAGTAGTTTGTTTAGAAAACAAACACCTTCATTTCCGAACTCTCTACTGTGTGAAATAAGCTAGTTCTGTTTTAGGAATCAGTTGCTTTCTTACGAAAAAGTTTTAGAGCAGCAACCTCAAACATTCCTTGTTTGTGTAGTCTAACAGGATGTACAACTTTCTAGTTTCGCTTCATTTCTAAAGTAGTTTGTTTAGAAAACAAACATCTTCATTGCCGAACACTGTACTGTGTGAAATAAGCTAGTTCAGTTCTAGGAATCAGTTGCTTTCCTACGAAGAAGGTTCAGTGCATCAAGTTCAAACTTTTCTAGTTAGTGTAATCTAAAAAGATGTACAACTTAGTAGTTTCACTTCATTTCTAAAGCAGTTTGTTTAGAAAACATACATCTTCATTGCGAAAAACTGTACTGTGTGAAATAAGGTAGTTCCGTTCTAGGAATCAGTTGCTTTCTACGAGGAAGGTTTAGTTCAGCAACTTCAAACATTTCTAGTTAGTGTAATCTAAGAAGATGTACAAATTAGTAGTTTCGCTTCATTTCTAAAGCAGTTGGTTTAGAAAACATACATCTTCATTGGCGAACACTGTGCTGTGTGAAGTAACCTAGTTTGATTCTAGGAATCAGTTGCTTTTCTACGAAGAAAGTTTAGTGCATCAACTTCAATCCTTCCTTGTTTGTGTAGTCTACCAAGATGTACAACTTACTAGTTTCGCTACATTTCTAAAGTAGTTTGTTTAGAAAACAAACACCTTCATTGCCGAACTCTCTACTGTGTGAAATAAGCTAGTTCTGTTTTAGGAATCAGTTGCTTTCTTACGAAGAAGGTTTAGTGCAGCAAGTTCCAACTTTTCTAGTTAGTGTAATCTAACAAGATGTACGACTTAGTAGTTTCACTTCATTTCTACAGCAGTTTGTTTAGAAAACATACATCCTCTTTGCCGAAAACTGTACTGTGTGAAATAAGTAATTTCGATTCTAGGAATCAGTTCCTTTCCTACGAAGACGGTTTAATGCAGAAAGTTCAAACTTTTCCAGTTAATGTAATCTACCAAGATGTACAACTTAGTGGTTTCACTTCATTTCTAAAGCAGTTTTTTTTAGAAAACATACATCTTCATTGCCGAAAACTGTACTGTGTGAAATAAGGTAGTTCCGTTCTAGGAATCAGTTGCTTTCCTACGAAGAAGGTTTAGTTCAGCAACTTCAAACATTTCCAGTTAGTGTAATCTAAGAAGATGTACAAATTAGTAGTTTCGCTTCATTTCTAAAGCAGTTGGTTTGGAAAACATACATCTTCATTGCCAAAAACTGTTTTGTGTGAAATAAGTTAGTTCAGTTCTAGGAATCAGTCCCTTTCCTATGAAGACGGTTTAGTGCATAAAGATCAAACTTTTCTAGTTAATGTAATCTAAGTAGATGTACAAGTTAGTAGTTTCACTTCATTTCTATAGCAGTTTTTTTAGAAAACATACATCTTCATTGCCGAAAACTGTACTGTGTGAAATAAGGTAGTTCCATTCTACCTTTCCTACGAAGAAGGTTTAGTTCAGCAACTTCAAATATTTCTAGTTAGTGTAATCTAAGAAGATGTACAACTTAGTAGTTTCACTTCATTTCTAAAGGAGTTGGTTTAGAAAACATACATCTATATTGGCGAACACTGTGCTGTGTGAAATAAGCTAGTTTGGATCTAGGAATCAGTTGCTTTCCTACGAAAAAGGTTTAGTGCAGCAACTTCAAACATTTCTAGTTAGTGTAATCTAAGAAGATGTACAAATTAGTAGTTTCGCTTTATTTCTAAAGCAGTTGGTTTAGAAAACAAACACCTTCAGTGCCGAACTCTCTACTGTGTGAAATAAGCTAGTTCTGTTTTAGGAATGAGTGGCTTTCTTACGAAGAAGGTTTAGTGCAGCAAGTTCAAACTTTTCTAGTTAGTGTAATCTAAGAAGATGTACAAGTTAGTAGTTTCACTTCATTTCTAAAGGCGTTGGTTTAGAAAACATACATCTTCATTGGCGAACACTGTGCTGTGTGAAATAAGCTAGTTTGGTTCTAGGAATCAGTTGCTTTCCTACGAAGAAAGTTTAGTGCAGCAACGTCAAACCTTCCTTGTTTGTGTAGTCTAACAAGATGTACAACTTACTAGTTTCGCTTCATTTCTAAAATAGTTTGTTTAGAAAAAAACACCTTCATTGCCGAACTCTCTACTGTGTGAAATAAGCTAGTTCTGTTTTAGGAATCAGTTGCTTTCTTACGAAGAAGGTTTAGTGCAGCAAGTCAAACTTTTCTAGTTAGTGTAATCTAACAAGATGTACAACTAAGTAGTTCCACTTCATTTCTACAGCAGTTTGTTTAGAAAACATACATCCTCATTGCCGAAAACTGTACTGTGTGAAATAAGTAAGTTCGGTTCTAGGAATCAGTTCCTTTCCTACGAAGACGGTTTAATGCAGAAAGTTCAAACATTTCTAGTTAGTGTAATCTAAGAAGATGTACAAATTAGTAGTTTCGCTTCATTTATAAAGCAGTTGGTTTAGAAAACATACATCTTCATTGGCCAACAGTGTGCTGTGTGAAATAAGCTAGTTTGGTTCTAGGAATCAGTTCCTTTCCTAAGAAGAAGGTTTAGTGCAGCAACTTCAAACCTTCCTTGTTTGTGTAGTCTAACAAGATGTACAACTTACTAGTTTCTCTTCATTTCTAAAGTAGTTTGTTTAGAAAATAAACCCCTTCATTGCCGAACACTGTACTGTGTGAAATAAGCTAGTTCGGTTCTAGGAATCAGTTGCTTTCCTACGAAGAAGGTTCAGTGCAGCAAGTTCAAACTTTTCTACCTAGTGCAATCTAACAAGATTTACAACTTAGTACTTTCACTTCATTTCTAAAGCAGTTTGTTTAGAAAACATACATCTTCATTGCCGAAAACTGTACTGTGTGAAATTAGGTAGTTCCGTTCTAGGAAACAGTTGGTTTCTACGCAGAAGGTTTAGTGCAGCAACTTCACACCTTCCTTGTTTGTGTAGTCTAACGACATGTACAACTTACTAGTTTCTCTTCATTTCTAAAGTAGTTTGTTTAGAAAACAAACCCCTTCATTGCCGAACTCTGTTCTGTGTGAAATAAGCTAGTTCTGTTCTAGGAATTAGTTGCTTTCCTCAAAGAAGGTTTAGTGCAGCAACGTCAAACCTTCCTTATTTGTGTAGTCTAACAGGATGTACAACTTACTAGTTTCGCTTCATTTCTAAAGTAGTTTGTTTAGAAAACAAACATCTTCATTGCCGAGAACTGTACTGTGTGAAATAAGTTAGTTCGGATCTAGGAATCAGTTCCTTTCCTACTAAGACGGTTTAGTGCAGAAAGTTCAACCTTTTCTAGTTAATGTAAACTACCAAGATATACAACTTAGTAGTTTCACTTCATTTCTAAAGCAGTTTGTTTAGAAAACATACATCTTCATTGCCGAAAACTGTACTGTGTCGAATAAGTTAGTTTGGTTCTAGGAATCAGTTGCTTTCCTACGAAGAAGGTTTAGTGCAGCAACTTCAAACATTTCTAGTTAGTGTAATCTAAGAAGATGTACAAATTAGTAGTTTTGCTTCATTTCTAAAGCAGTTTGTTAGAAAACATACACCTTCATTGCCGAAAACTGTACTGTGTGAAATAAGTTAGTTCTGTTCTAGGAATCAGTTGCTTTCCTACGAAGAAGGTTTAGTGCAGCAACTTCAAACCTTCCTTGTTTGTGTAGTCTAACAAGATGTACAACTTATTAGTTTGGCTTCATATCTAAAGCAGTTTGTTTAGAAAAGAAACATCTTCATTGCCGAATACTGCACTGTGTGAAATAAGCTAGTTCGGTTTTAGGAATCAGTTGCTTTCCTACGAAGAAGGTTCAGTGCAGCAAGTTCAAACTTTTCTAGTTAGTGTAATCTAACAAGATGTACAACTTAGTAGTTTCACTTCATTTCTAAAGCAGTTTGTTTAGAAAACATACATCTTCATTGCAGAAAACTGTACTGTGTGAAATAAGGTAGTTCCGTTCTAGGAATCAGTTGCTTTCCTAAGAACAAGGTTTAGTTCAGCAACTTCAAACATTTCTAGTTAGTGTAATCTAAGAAGATGTACAAATTAGTAGTTTCGCTTCATTTCTAAAGCAGTTGGTTTAGAAAACATACATCTTCATTGGCGAACACTGTGCTGTGTGAAATAACCTAGTTTGGTTCTAGGAATCAGTTGCTTTCATACGAAGAAGGTTTAGTGCAACAACTTCAAACCTTCCTTGTTTGTGTAGTCTAACAAGATGTACAACTTACTAGTTTCGCTTCATTTCTAAAGTAGTTTCTTTACAAAACACACATCTTCATTTCCGAACACTGTACTGTGTGAAATAAGCTAGTTCGGTTCTAGGAATCAGTTGCTTTCCTATGAAGAAGGTTGAGTGCAGCAAGTTCAAACTTTTCTAGTTAGTGTAAGCTAACAAGATGTCCAACTTAGTAGTTTCACTTCATTTCTAAAGCATTTTGTTCAGAAAACATACATCTTCATTGCCGAAAACTGTCCTGTGTGAAATAAGGTAGTTCCGTTCTAGGAATCTGTTGCTTTCCTAAGAAAAAGGTGTAGTGCAGCAACTTCAAACATTTCTACTTAGTGTAATCTAAGAAGATATACAAATTAGTACTGTCTCTTCATTTCTAAAGCAGTTGGTTTAGAAAACATACATCTTCATTGGCGAACACTGTGCTGTGTGAAATAAGCTAGTTTGGTTCTAGGAATCAGTTGCTTTCCTACGAAGAAAGTTTAATGCAGCAACTTCAAACCTTCCTTGTTTGTACAGTCTAACAAGATGTACAACTTACTAGTTTCGCTTCATTTCTAAACTAGTTTGTTTACAAAACAAACATCTTCATTGCCAAACACTGCACTGTGTGAAATAGCCTAATTCGGTTCTAGGAATTAGTGGCTTTCCTACGAAGAAGGTTAGGTGCAGCAAGTTCAAATTTTTCTAGTTAGTGTAATCTAACAAGATGTATAACTTAGTAGTTTCACTTCATATCTAAAGCAGTTTCTTTAGAAAACATACATCTTCATTGCCGAAAACTGTCCTGTGTGAAATAAGGTAGTTCCATTCTAGGAATCAGTTGCTTTCCTAAGAAGAAGGTTTAGTGCAGCAACTTCAAACTTTTCCAGTTAATGTAATCTACCAAGATGTACAACTTAGTAGTTTCGCTTCATTTCTAAAGCAGTTTGTTTAGAAAACATACATCTTCATTGCCGAAAACTGTACTGTGTGAAAAAAGGTAGTTCGGTTCTCGGAATCAGTTGCTTTCCTACGAAGAAGGTTTAGTGCAGCAACTTCAAACATTTCTAGTTAGTGTAATCTAAGAAGATGTACAAATTAGTAGTTTTGCTTCGTTTCTAAAGCAGTTGGTTTAGAAAACTTACATCTTCATTGGCGAACACTGTGCTGTGTGAAATAAGCTAGTTTGGTTCTAGGAATCAGTTGCTTTCCTACGAAGAAGGTTTAGTGGAGCAACCTCTAACCTTCCGTGTTTGTGTAGTCTAACAAGACGTACAACTTTCTAGTTTCGCTTCATTTCTAAAGCAGTTTGTTTAGAAAACATACATCTTCATTGCCGAAAACTGTACTGTGTGAAATAAAGTAGTTCGGTTCTAGGAATCAGTTGCTTTCCTACGAAGAAGGTTTAGTGCAGCAAGTTCAAACTTTTCTAGTTAGTGTTTTCTAACAAGATATACAATTTAGTTGTTTCACTTCATTTCTAAAGCAGTTTGTTTAGATAACATACATCTTCATTGCCGAAAACTGTACTGTGTGAAATAAGCTAGTTCGGTTCTAGGAATCAGTTGCTTTCCTACGAAGAAGGTTTAGTGCAGCAACTTCAAACATTTCTCGTTAGTGTAATCTAAGAAGATGTACAAATTAGGAGTTTCGCTTCATTTCTAAATCAGTTGGTTTAGAAAACATACATCTTCATTGGCCAACACTGTGCTGTGTGAAATAAGCTAGTTTGGTTCTACGAATCAGTTCCTTCCCTATGAAGACGGTTTAGTGCAGAAAGATCAAACTTTTCCAGTTAATGTAATCTACAAAGATGTACAACTTAGTAGTTTCACTTCATTTCTAAAGCAGTTTGTTTAGAAAACATACATCTTCATTGCCGAAAACTGTACTGTGTGAAATAAGGTAGTTCCGTTCTAGGAATCAGTTGCTTTCCTACGAAGAAGGTTTAGTGCAGCAACTTCAAACATTTCTAGTTAGTGTAATCTAAGAAGATGTACAAATTAGTAGTTTCGCTTCATTTCTAAAGCAGTAAGTTTAGAAATCAAACATCTTCATTGCCGAACACTGTACTGTGTGAAAATAGGAAGTTCCGTACTAGGAATCAGTTGCTTTCCTACGAAGAAGGTTTAGTGCATCAACTTCAAACATTTCTAGTTAGTGTAATCTAAGAAGATGTACAAATTAGGAGTTTCGCTTCATTTCTAAAGCAGTTGGTTTAGAAAACATACATCTTCATTGGCGAACACTGTGCTGTGTGAAATAAGCTAGTTCTGTTTTGGGAATCGGTGGCTTTCTTACGAAGAAGGTTTAGTGAAGCACCTCAAACCTTCCTTGTTTGTGTAGTCTAACAAGACGTATAACTTTCTAGTTTCGCCTCATTTCTAAAGTAGTTTGCTTAGAAAAAAACATCTTCTGGCTCTAACACTGTACTGTGTGAAATAAGCTAATTCGGTTCTAGGAATCAGTTGCTTTCCTACGAAGAAGGTTCAGTGCAGCAAGTTCAAACTTTTCTAGTTAGTGTAATCTAACAAGATGTACAACTTAGTAGTTTCACTTCATTTCTACAGGAGTTTGTTTAGACAACATACATCCTCATTGCCGAAAACTGTACTGTGTGAAATAAGTAAGTTCGGTTCTAGGAATCAGTTCCTTTCCTACGAAGACGGTTTAATGCAGAAAGTTCAAACTTTTCCAGTTAATGTAATCTACCAAGATGTACAACTTAGTGGTTTCACTTCATTTCTAAAGCAGTTGGTTTAGAAAACATACATCTTCATTGGCTTAACACTGTGCTGTGTGAAATAAGCTGGTTTGGTTCTAGGAATCAGTTAAAAGGACGTAAGAAGGTTTAGTGCAGCAACTTCAAACCTCCCTTGTTTGTGTATTCTAACAAGATGTACAACTTACTAGTTTCGCTTCATTTCTAAAGTAGTTAGTTTAGAAAACAAACATCTTCATTGCCGAAAACTGTAGTGTGTGAAATAAGCTACTTCTTTTCTAGGAATCAGTTGCTTTCCTAGGAAGAAGGTTTAGTGCAGCAACTTCAAACCTTCCTTGTTTGTGTAGCCTAACAACATGTACAACTTTTTAGTTTCTCTTCATTTCTAAAGTAGTTTGTTTAGAAAACAAACCCCTTCATTTTCGAACTCTGTTCTGTGTGAAATAAGCTAGTTTGGTTCTAGGAATCAGTTGCTTTCCTACGAAGAAGGTTTAGTGCAGCAAGTTCAAACTTTTCTAGTTAGTGTAATCTAACAAGATGTACAGCTTAGTAGTTTCAATTCATTTCTACAGCAGGTTGTTTAGAAAACATATATCTTCATTGCCGAAAACGATACTGTGTGAAATAAGTTAGTTTGGTTCTCGGAATCAGTTCCTTTCCTACAAAGACAGTTTAGTGCAGAAAGTTCAAAGTTTTCCAGTTAATGTAATCTACCAAGATGTACAACTTAGTAGTTTCTCTACATTTCTAAAGCAGTTTGTTTAAATAACATAAATCTTCATTGACGAAAACTGTATTGTGTGAAATAAGTTAGTTCGGTTCTGGGAATCAGTTGCTTTCCTACGAAGAAGGTTTAGTGCAGCAACTTCAAACATTTCTAGTTAGTGTAATCTATGAAGATGTACAACTTAGTAGTTTCACATCATTTCTAAAGCAGTTTGTTTAGAAAACATACATCTTCATTGCCGAAAACTGTACTGTGTGAAATAAGTTAGTTCGCTTCTAGGAATCAGTTGCTTTCCTACGAAGAAGGTTTATTGCAGCAACTTCAAACATTTCCAGTTAGTGTAATCTAAGAAGATGTATAAATTAGTAGTTTCTGCTTCATTTCTAAAGAAGTTGGTTAGAAACATACATCTT